>VDFB02268199.1:0-29887 GCA_007258455.2 Sequoia sempervirens | reverse complement strand
GGTTTTTGCATATCTTCGGGAAAATAAAGGGAGGACGGAAAATCGGGGAATTCTGACAGTTAAGGAATTCCGCGAAGACTTCAAAATCCCGAATGTCAACATTTCTTCGTGACTTTACTCAAATTGATCGAACGATCAAAAATTTGAGGACCTTAGGCTTGAAGCTAGCTCGATTTGAGCTTCTTATAGAGCATCTTTAAATTCTAAACTTATTCCGAAGCAAATCAATGGGAATTGGTGATGCCCTAAACCCGAAACCCTAAAATTCTGCCATGAACACACAAAACTAGCTTGGACTCAACTTACTCGTTTTGCTAGGTTTTAAAAAAAGATCCTTCATGGCCTACACAAGCAAGCTACTTCATAATGAAACTGAAAACAAGCTCACAAACTCACTTGGGGTCGTCAATCCAGCAAAATCAAATAACCCTAGCTTCAAGATGCTCAATGCCAAACATGTAGAAATCCAAACTCCAAGCATACTCAAGACGCCAAAGAATTATTCACATTCAACAATCAAAAGCAAGGCAACAAATACATACCATTGATGAAGTGAACTTGATTATAACAATGACGGGTAGTAAGCTTTGGCGCCCTAGCAAACAGTAGCAACTATGATGACGCCTAGGAAATTCAACACCAAATCCAGGAATCCACAAATCCAAATGCCAAATCAAGCCAAGCACTCAAGATCAGCCCCCTCAGATTGGTAGAAGACAAATGATAAAACTCAATGGCACAAGAATTCCTCAAAATTGACTAAATACATGCAGCATAAATCGTACAATCAAGCATTAATGCAATTGACAAGACAACCCAAACCAAAACCTGAGAATTCGACAGGACGACAGAATTTCAGAGAAATCCAACCAACACGAAATTCTGTGAGGTCTCAGAGTCTCTGAATCACAGTGTAAAAGCAACCGCCACCGGGTTTTCAAAGCATCCAGCGAATTCCACCCAGAGGGAATTTTCTCGAAAACAACGAAAAACCTGAAATGAGTCTAAAACTTAAGATTTTCAATAAATACCATAGAGGGATCATCAATGCAGGCAAGATAAACATTCAAGCTCATGCCAAAGCAAGTAAGTCCTCAAAATCAAAGGGCCAAAGCGCCAAAAAACAAAAGCAAAAGAGGGTCCCTGCTTTCAGTGGGGCGTGTGTGCGAAAACTGCACAACAATCACTTGTGCCCCTATAGGGATGAAATGCTTTCCATTCATAAACACAAAATTTTTGTATTGCAAAAATTCCCTAGTTTTATAGTAGAAACACCCTAGTTCCATGATTTTTATGAGATAGTTTCAAACTTTATTTAACATGCAATGTTGGCCCTTCACAATTCATTTGCATTCCTAGGTTTAGTTTATATTAGGTATGCACATTATTTTTGTTCGTTTCATCCAATAAGCATCTCAATTTATATATTTCTAACTTTGAGCTCTTGTAATCTCTTATTTATAGGTCAATTTTTTAAATTTCAATGTATATTTTTTTATGACTAATTGATCACTACTTTGTATAACAATTTTTTTTTAATATATTAAGATGTAGATGCATATTTTTCTTGTAGTATGATATTGATAAAAAATTACCTCACTTATAGTTGTTAAAATTCTAAATTTGATACCATTTTAATTTAATTCTATTTTCCAAACATTTCAAATTTTGTGTTGAACATAAAAACAAAACTAAAAATGATATTTAATCTCTTAGAAATCAAATACTTAGAGGATATTTACAAATGCATATACTTTAAATTGACAAATATTTGAAATTAAAAAGTGTTGGAATTCATTTTCAAAGTTAAGTTGTTAATATATATATTTTTTATATAGTTTTAAAAATTAGATAAAACAATATAAAACAAAAATATAACAAATATCAAACAAATATTTCCACCTTAAAAAATAAATTAGAAGTTGCAAATGTTAGATTCTTTTACTTCAACGAAAAGAAATTACAAATGTTTCTTAATAAAGCATATCAATAATCCTCTCACTATTACATTCACATTGATTCTTTGTGCACTTAAACTAATTTTTCTCTTACAAATGAGAGAAATCTTGATTATTCCTTGTGGAAACTATCTTCATGGACTTTATATTTTGTCAACCATACCCTAAGCAACCTCCAACTATGAAAGAACATAAATAGTCATTGTTTCTACAATTATTTTTCCTCTTTGTTTGTAATAGGAAAAACATGCATTAACATGAAAATGAAACCACCACATGCTAATGAACTCACCTTGACACTAATAGAATTTTCATGTCATGAACTTCACTATGGAAAATAGTTTTTGTTGAAATCATGAATAGTGATGTAGGAACATTTTTTCATGTCATGAACTTCACTATGGAAAATAGTTTTTTTTGGAAGCATGAATAGTGATGTAGGAACATTTGTGGTAGAGATAAAGCTCATGAAAAAAATATAAGAGTAGGATAATATTCTAGAAGATGGAACAAGGTATCAAATTTTTTCAAAAGTGATGTTATGTATATATGTGCTACCACAAGCGTAAAGCTAGTAGTGGTGGCCATATAGGCAAAACATGAACTCATTGATAGTGTTAACGATGTGACTATTGATTCATATTGTTTGGTAGTGGCTACATATACATGGTGATTTCTATATAGATATATATTATTTTGATGATACGTATAATATGTTGATGTCATAATATGGTTAAAATATAGTTGCATGATTCTTGGTATTCTATTTTTTGGTTGGATAGTTAGAAAGTTCTTGTCCTCATATGTACATCTATACATATCATCTTGTGTAATGGAACCAATATTATATGGTTGTATTAATTTATTAAGTTAGTATTATATTTAACATATTATTGGTATGAAATATTAAATCAGTTGCAAAAGAAATATGTTATAAATTGAGATTTTTTTAAGACCTTGTTGTATTGAATCCTTGATTATGAATAATATAACTATGAAGTTTTTTTGTGGTCGATTTTTCTCCTAAAATAGTTTCTCATATAAGTGTTTGAGTCTTGTGTAATCTTGTGGATGCATAATATTTTTCTTACAATTGGTAATTTGTTAGATAGATATTACAAATATTATTGACTATTTTTGGTGAATGCAATCTAAGTCTATTGATAATCTATTATAGGTGTGTAAATCCCCATCATTTGGTATTAGAACATATGTTTTTTTTGGTGAGGTTACTACATCACCAAGATTTTAAAGCCTAGTGTGTAGATGTAACCCATACAATAATTAGTTTATTGCAGTTCATTTATTACTAGTCACAAATGATAATTTTATGAGAAGATATACTAATAATATTAAATCTACAGATAACACATCAAGGTCTAAGATTGAATGTTTCAATGGTTATAAATTTTAAAACTATGAAAGTTGAAGATGGAAGATCTTATGGTGGAAAGAGATTAGTGTGTTGTGATGTCTTATTCAACCAAATACTTCGATATGTATGATGAAGAATACATAAAATTAGAGAAAAAATATAGAAGTACTATCTATTTATGTTTGTCATATTTTATGTTAATGAATATTTTTTAGAAGAAAATTACAAATTCATTATATAAGAAGAATATAGCTGATAAAATTATATTAAAAAGAAGTTATATATTTTTAAAATGAAAGAGGGAGACATAGTAAACCTGAACTTTGCAGTAGGAGTAGCCTTGTCTATCTCATGATGGTTGATGTTGATGGGTTGTTGTTGGTTTGTGTTTTATTTGTCAGTAGCAAGGTTTTAGGTCCCTTCAAAACCTAATTTTATAGGGTTTTGGGTTCCTTCAAAACCTGTTTGTAAAGGGTTTCAAGTCCCTTCAAAACCTGTTTTTCCACTCTAATCAAAACTTATCACTTGAATAAATTTAATATGTTATTAATTCAGCTTTTACCAATAGGATTCAAGATGGATGAAGAGGATAAACACATTGTATTACTTTGTTCCTTACCTAATTCATGAGATAATTTGATAATGTCTAATAATTGTAATTATGTGTCACTAAAATTGGAAAATATCATAGGGAATTTGTTAAGTGATGAGATTAGAAAAAATCCATTAACAATACTTATTATGATTCCCTAGTTGTTTGAGGTAGGCCTAAGGAGAAGAAAGGTAAGAAGAAGAATGGTGATAATAATTCTAAGGTTAAAGATAGGTCTAAGTCTCTAGGTAAATATAAAGTTAAAATATGGAATTGTGGCAAAAAATTTCACACAAAGGAGGATTTCAAGTTTGATAAGGATGATTATCCTTTGGCAATGATGAATATGGTAGTGATGCATATTTTTTTTCTTATTTCTTGGTGATGACTCTTAATCGATTGACTTGGGTTCTTTTGAAAACTCTTAAGGAGTGGTAATTTAATTATATATAGTGTAATGAAGGGTAATTTTTTCTTGATGATAATAGTTCCTTGAATATATTAGTTTGCCTTTATAGATGATAGAGTAAGTAAACTCTTGGATGTTTTACATATTATAGGTTTGGCTAGAGACCTTATGTTTGTGTCTAAATGGAAAACATAAAAATACATGTCACTTTTAATGGTAAAGATTGTAGGTTGGTAAGGGGTAATTTGGTTATTTATAAGGGAGTACACCATGGTACTTTATATAGGATGGATGTATCAACATTGTCTAAGTGTTTTGACTTAACTACATTTAAATCATGATTTTTGTGGCATCTCAAGATGGATCACATGAGTGAAAAAGGTCTAAAAAATTAGATAAGTAAATATATGGTAGATGGTCTTATTTAAATTATTTTATTGGTATTGACTTTTATGGGCATTGTGTGTTGGGAAAAATAGAGTTTGGTTCATTCACAAAGAACTAGAGAAAAGGACATTTTAGAGGTGATACATGTTTGGTTGCATAAACATCTTTAATCCATTTGTGAGTCTCTATACTATGTATCACTTTGGTGATTATTCTAGATATTTCTTGATTGGGATTTTCACACACCTAAAAAAAAGTTAGGTGAGATCACAAGATCACTCTAACTCTCCTAACTCTCCTAAAATGTAGCTGAATCCTAGAGAAAAATTAACCCACCCCAAGGTTTTTGTTACTAGGTCATAGAAGTGTAGTATAACCCAATGATTTATGTAGCTGCACCTTTTATGTCATCCTTTGGCAAGGTCTCAATATATACCACAAGATCTATCTGACATATAGTTAGTAGTTCAAATCATAAAGATTTAACATAATATATAATCAAATTTAGAATTTTAGAACTCTAGATCTCAATATTTACTACAAGAGCTATCAAACTTGTTTATTTATATTATATGTTATTTTGATTTTATCTTATTCAGACAAAAAAGACCAAAAAGTTAATATTTAGAGAAAATAAAAGAAAAATTGATTTATTTTGCAAAACCACCAAATTATCAATTTGATGGGATAAGGGAATCCAAATAAATTAACATTTCTTGATTAGTATTACACACAATCATTAACATAGAGCAATTCAATCCTCTAAGGAACTATTGAGAAAGAAGTAGAAGGAAAATATTTAAAATTATATAATTACACATTCCAACTGTATACATCACCTCCCATAATCAAATCATTGATATATGGTTGTCATCAAATAGGCATTGGATTCTATCCTTCTCATTAATTTTTTGAAGTTGGGATTTACAGTATAATCCAATTCAAATAACCTGCAATTATAAAATTGACCACTTTTATTCTATCCTTCTCTATCTTTCTACTATCAAGTTTTGACCTTCTAAAATGCCTTTTACATCCTCTTATGTATGCGACTTGGGTGCCTAATTCAAAAAACATACCCATATACGTCTAACCTATATTTTAAAGAATATATGGGCCCCGATATTTTAGATTATAACATTTAAAGCTTTTCTTATAGCCACATGAGCTCAATAAAATTACAATTGAGTACACCTTCCCATTTTAGAGTGTGAATTCATTTTAGAGCCCAATGAATAAATAATAGTCTAATTAAATGTATCAAAATGGAAATCTCCAACTAGGTGTCAATTTTCCTCACTTTATTTTCATTTTTCTACTTAGATATCCTTTAGTTGTGAATCCTTGGAGTGGTGCACATTGATGTTTTGAATAAATTTCATGACTATATTTAGATTTAAGGCTCCCAAGTACTCAAAGTCAACCTTCTTAGAGAGGAGATTCTTCTTTATTGGCTCAAATACCTCCATATATAGTGTAGGTGTGAATACATTTCTTGTACCTAGTTATTTCTTTTACTAGGGACTTAGTGGACATATTCACATGTTAAGTTTACTTAGGTCCTAAGATTCTTTCTAGAAGGTGTTATTTGTCATTAGTTGTTATCTTATCTTTTGGCAACTAACACATGCGACCTAGGTAGTTGTGGTAAGTTGTCTCATGTCATAAAATTAAGACACTTGTCATAATCTTATGACATCTTGAGTCTCACCTTGGCTATATATAACCAAGGGGTCTTACTACATTGTACACACAACTACATTGACTCTTTTTGCATTCATTGATAGGAATACAATTCATTCTTGTCGCTCACCATTGCGTCCAGAGTGTTTGATAAAGTTATATTTTCCTTTTGTTTTGTCCCAGTTGGACATTGGAGGCCAAATCTACAAGGGTTTGAAGATTGAAGGTGGTTGCCAGATCCAGGAGGTAGCCATATTTTTGGAGCATTTTTCAGCCAAAAGGACATTGCCATTGTGCTTAGAAAGGCCAAAAACCCCTAAATTGACTGCTAAATCGTTGAATTCAGACAAAGTTGCTCTTAGAGGCAATTTTTTTTAGTAGGCGGGCCGTATGGCCTACCTGTGCAATGGTACGATTTTTTTTTATTTTAAAAAAAAAAAAATTTCTACAAATTTTTAATTAAATTTTAAAAGAAAAATTTAAAAATAAAAATTTTGAATCGTGATTTTTGTTTTTATAAAGCAAAGCTTTAAAATATTTAAATAATTTTTTTCTACAGTTCTTGTGGGTACCATTGGGTACTTGATAGTACTGGGTATTCAAGCCCTGCTTGCACAACCTCATCAATGGTGACGACATATCGCCGCGGATGCATTGCCTCTACTCGTTCCTTTTAATTTTTTAAAGTTTAAAAATTAAAACTTTTAATTTTTTTAAAAACTTTTTATGTTTTATAAGTTTTTAAATAAATCTTTTTAAAGCCTTTAATGATTTTTCATTAAGTTTTTTAATAAATAAATTTTTAAAGTTTTTCTTTAATTTTATTAAAGTTTTTAATAATTAAAAAATATGTTTTTCTTTATTTTAATAATTTTGAGTAAAAATAATTTTATTTATTAATATTTAATAAAGTTTTAAATAAACAAAAAAATAATTTTTCTTTATTTTTAATAAAGTTTTTTCAAAAAAAAATAAAAAAATTTCTTTATTATTTTAATAATAAAGTTTTTAAACTTAACTTTTAAATAATTTTTTTTTTAAATTTCCCACCAATCGAGCCTTGTCCTACATTGTTTGTTCTTCCAACCAGCAACCAACAGGAGCCAGTTGCTCCTACTGACATCCAACTGGAGGACATTTTTTACAACCATTTGCTTTGGGGCACCTTTGGTTGGCTTCATCAACATTTCCAGATTTGATTCATGATTTTTGTAGTTCTCCTCTTCTAATGTTGTAATTGCACTAAAATAAAGTGCCACAATCTTGCTACTTCAATGTACTCTGTCGTATTTTATGCTTCTTTGGATTGATCTATGTATCTAGTGTTAGTTCCTATTTACTCAACGAATGCAACGACTGGTTACCCATGCATTTTGGTGTGATGGACTAGATACCATATAGACACTCCTATTTTGCAAGCAATCTACTTGTATTCAGAAGTTTGATTCTACATCCAGAGACTTGGTACCTGTCTCCAAGTTGTGATAGGGATATACCAATCTGTCAAGAGAGTGTCCAGTTGATACTTGCATAGTTGTCGCCCTAGTTCTGACCTTATTCCTATTGCAGTGTGGATTCATCTACAGTTCTTCATCGACAAATTTTGCAATTACTCATGACTTGACAGTTTCAACTCAATCACTAGTTATGATGTCATCTTTTGCAATTGTACCTGATTATTTCTATCAGTGCTTGTCAGAGTTTAGCATTCTTTTGGAACAACATTTGGAGGACTCATCATCATCTTTGGTCCATTATACATCAGTCTTCACATTGTTCTACATTATCTCCTTCTTTAGTTAAGTTTGGGGACTCTTGGCATTGTGACATTTGAGCAGAGACTCACCTTGAGGGGGGGTTGCATGGTCTCTCTTCCTTATCTCTTGGGTGTGAAGGATGTTTCTTCTAGGGGGGTCACTTGACCTTCTTCAATGTCTCTTATGGGGAGGAATTTTTCCTCACATGAGGCTTTGTCCTTCCTATCTTTTGTGAGAGCATTTTATATTTCATCGCTCTTTTGGGGAGGAGTTTTGTCCCATTGGGTTTTCTCCTTTTCCCCATTTGTGAGGGATTGCATTGCACTTGTACATGGGTACCTAACATGGCCTTGTAGCCGGGACCCATCTTTGAGTCATTTACATAATATTCTTCTCCCTTAGTTTCACTTAAGGGGGGGTGTTGGTGTGAATAAATGTCTTGTACCTAGTTATTTCTCTTACTAGGGATTTAATGGACATATTCACATGTTAAGTTTACTTAGGTCCTAAGATTCTTTCTAGAAGGTGTTAGTTGTCATTATTTGTTATCTTATCTTTTGACAACTAACATGTGACCTAGATAGTTGTGATAAGTTGTATCATGTCATAAGATTAAGACATTTTCCATAATGTTATGACATCTTGTGTCTCACCTTGGCTATATAACCAAGGGGTCTCTACTACATTGTACACACAACTACATTGACTCTTTTTGAATTCATTGATAGGAATACAATTTATTCTTGTCATATTGATTTTCTGAGTATTTTGTTCTTTCCATAGGCCTTTAGATCTTGGGTAGCTATCTCCATAGCCAAATCTTACATATAGTATTTTCTTTTGAAATACATTGAATTTTTCTTTTAGCCTCATCATATTGTTAGTTGAGCCTTCAATCAAGCTCTATTTTAAAGAATTGATCAATTATTTAATAGTTGTTATAGTAGGAAGCAATTTTCTAGGTCTTTCCCAAAAGGAGTAGGAAATTTCTTCAATGAGAATTATGTTTACACCATGACAATATCAATTCTCTCCTTCCTACTAGAAAATTTCTTCTTACATTCATTCAAAACCTTGATCCTTCATTTAGTGGCTTCATTAATTCTAGGTGTAGTTTAAGGTTACCTTCATGAAGGATATTATATTTCAAATTGTCTACAAATGGAACCCTAGGAATATTTTGGAGCATGTGATCCTCAATGGTGATAATCTATTCATTGATTATTACTCCAAATTTAGTTCATCATTGATCTTGTGGTAAAGTTTTACTACCTGTCTAATGAGTATACCTCCTTCAAAATCTAAAATATTGCTCAAGTATTTTTTCACATGGGTGACTCCTCCCACGTTTCCTCTTTGACCTCCTTTCCTAATGTAGCAAGGAGTGTTGGAGTTGAATAATTTGAATCCATGGGGCCCATGAGATATTCTGCATATGCAAATAGTTTACCAACTTGGGTTTTAATCTCTTTTCTAGTTTATTCATCCTTCTGAATATGGTAGAAATTTTTTCTTGGAGTTTTTCTTTACTCCCTCTCATTTTTGGTTCCTTGGGTTGATTCTATGTACTTGGTAATCCTTTGGTTTCATGATTCTTTCTTCATTGTCAACTAGGAGGATAAATATCTCTATTGTCATAAAACTTTTTCTCTAAAGTGAAAATAAAGTTTTGAAAGCATTAAAAAGAGATAAAATAAAATATAATATGATCCTTTGGTCAACATGGAGGTTAATGGACAATATTTATGAAAACTATTTTAAAAGAGGAATCATTATATTTATTAAATAATAATTAAAGGCAACCTTTGTGAAAGGGTGTGATGGTTTGAAAACCAACCCTTAAGGCTTATATAAAGAATTTATGTGAGAATTGGAAAGGGCATGGAGATAACTCAAGAAATAAGAAGATGGTTTGGTGGGATATGGACATTTGAGGAGGGGGCACTACAAAGTGTGTCCAACTCAAGGTACAAAGTACACTCAGGATTGTCTTGACTAGGGATTTGATGCATTTGCATGGTGTGTAAGCATAAGTTGTGTTTTTACACATGTTATCTAGTGTGTGCTATAGCTATGAGGAACAATACCACTAAAATCTTCCTAGAGTGAGAATGAGCTTTCTAAGTGATATGATTCAAATAAGTACTAAACTTATTAAAATATAGTTTAATTATGAATGAGATGGAGTTTATTCAATTAAATTCTTTTATGATGTTACTTTTTTCTTTCAATCATACTCATATTGGTGGAAATCTCAATCTAGTCAAGTATTAAGTTAGTTAACATTGATAAATAAGCATTTTATGTATTTGTATTTAAATTATAGATATACTTTACAATGTTTAAAACTTAGATAATAATACTAATAAATCTTCTATCATATAAAATTAACTCTAATTTTATTTCAATCATACTCATATTGGTGGAAATCTCAATATAGTCAAATATTAAGTTAGTTAACATTGATAAATAAGCATTTTATGTATTTGTATTTAAATTATAGATATAATTTACAATGTTTAAAACTTAGATAATAACACTAATAAATCTTCCATTCTCTAAAATTAACTCTAATATATTAAATCTATCAAATTTTATTCTTAGGGAAAAGTAGTGTTACATTTTGATATCAAAGCTAAAAACTGAGATATTCAAATTTTAATTGTTAAATCTCTTCTCATTTTTACATTTTCTAGTTGAGAGTGATAAAAACTAAAGGGATCAATACATAAGATCACTTTAAACAACCTCACATTAAATTCATATTTAATTTGGGTTTGGTTGTATTAGTCATTTATATAGAGAATCATAGTGCAATATATCACACATACACTTTAAAAATAGAAATAACAATGTAAAAGAAACTTAAGGAAAAAATATAAAATGAGAGATACTCATAATATAACATTTTTTTTAAACTATGATTAAGTTGGATATACTTGGTTACTGAGACTCAAACATATTAAATCTATCCAATTTTATTCCTGGAGAAAAGCAGTGTTATATTTTGGTATCAACCATAATCCAATATTCATCTTTAAATTGTGATATGCATATATTTAGGATGAATGATAGATATTTTGAATAAATAGAGATAAAAATTATTTCAAGGCCTCTAACAAGATAAAAATGATAGCTTGAATGATCATAAGAATTAATATTTTTTGTACTATTTAAAGTGTTTTTTCATTATCCAATAGTCATTATATTATTTCTATTTACTTTGCTCAAAATTTTGAATAAAATTATGTGCATTTGACATATATGATAGGTGGCACAATTGTCATCTCCTTTGGGTTGGAGTAAGTTGGGGAGTGCTAGAAGCATCATAAATACAGAGAAGGGATAGCAGTTAGCATATAAACCAATTGAAGTTTCCAATAGAACAACATCACTACCACCTCATTAGCTACTCTCCAATGTTTGGGCCTTGCTCATGATGGGACATATTTAAAAATTCAAAATAAACGACTAAAAATACAACAGATCCAATTCATTGGTATTGACTAACATGATTAGGTGTAATTGTATTCTCTATATCATGCAATTTATTCAATTTAGGACTTGAATCATATGTACTCTATTGACATGAGGAACAATACACTCATATTTTTCTTGTGAGTAATAGAGGAACAATAGATACATGATCAATATTTGTCTATAAAAGTGATAGCTTTAAACTCTCTAGCAACTGACATAAGTAGAAGAAGCATTATGTATCATTATTTTAGATATGTTGGAAGACATAAGTAGAAGAAGCATTATGTATCATTATTTTAGATATGTTGGAAGACAAATCCCTTAGAACTCTCACTAATAAAGACTTATATTTATTTTTTTATTTTTTTGATCATACTAATTAATATCAATTCAACATATTTCTTTGTTAATAGCAATAAAGGATAGTTTCACATTTCAAGTGATCATTTTTACATATGTTTTATATTGAATACTTTTGATGAGGAATAATAGAATTAGGTTCTCACATATTTGTAAGAGCAAGATATGATTCAAAATTTTGAAAATTAGCAATTCAATCATTCTATATGGAACCAACAATATCCTATAAGTATGTGTAACAAGTTGATAATTTAATATATTCTCTTCTCATCATATCTCTTTCAATTAGTACTTTGTGAGAAACCATGTAATATGCTTGTATAGCTTGATGGGCCGATTTATCAATGTAGCTCACTTCCCTCATTGGTGCACTATTATTTTATTGGCAATTTCTTTTTCATGTGTGATATAATGACAAGTCATTGACATTTTTATACATTGTGCTTTTTATAGATTTCAATCTAATGATCTTTGATTGATCAAGATAAATTCATGAATTTGATCCTTAAGTATAATGATAGTGAAGAATTAGTAATTCCCTACATTGAAATTATAGTTGTGAACCTCTTTAGAGGTGGCATGAATGCATGTATGTTCATGAAAAAGTGAATTGAGAATAATTTTATACAAATGATAGTTTTGTGGTCGCATTAGAGCTATTAATGATGTTGTCAAAATTTATAGGGGAGAGACAATCTCTAATTTATTTATCTATTTATTTATTTATAGATATTCATTCACGAATTAAAATTGAAATTCAGCTACCTTAGTTATCTAAAGAGAAATATTAGACCTAGTTTATTTAACACCATGCTCTAAGGGTGGTCATAATTTATTATTATTTAATTTTTTTTAATAAGACTATTCGTAAGATATTATTTTATTGTACTTTGTTATTGGACTTGATCAACCTAATAATCTTGTATATTTGTTTTGTAAAGGATTGAGATCCTTGAAATGTTATACAAATGTTATAAATGTATTATTAATAGTGATAAACTAATTCACATTGTACCTTGATAGATCAAAACTTTCCTCAAAACTTTGTTTGAATGACTATGAAATGAAAAATACTTTATTTAAGGGTAATTATGTACTTTTTTATTCAATTGTTTAGGAAAAGACGATAGTCATGTAATCCAAAATGCATGATTATCTTCTTGGGATGTCTTTTGAGTTTTAGAAATAGGTGACTTCATACAATGTGTTATGCATATGATTCATTAATATATGTATTAATATGATAAAACTTATATAATTTATATTGAATAAGAATTTTAAAAAAAGTGAATTACAAGTATATAAACTTGTTGTAAATTCATGATTGCTTCATTTAAAAGTGCATCTATAGTTTTAGTCATGTTATTAGTGAAGTATTTTATTTGATCTACTTTTGGATTAAAATAATTGATAAGATCTAGGATTTATGAAATCAAATAAGAGATGAAATTAAAGTGATAGATTTACTAATATCTTGATTTATTTTGGTGATTTATGATGTATATTCAACTTAAGCTATCGAGGACAAAAAATAATTTATAGAGGGAGAAATGTTACGATTTTTTTTCTCCAAAGTGAAAATAAAGTTATGACATCATTAAAAATAGATATAAAATAAAAGATAATATGATCCTTTGGTCAAAATGGAGGTTAATGAAGAATATTTATGAAAACTCTTTTAAAAGAGGAATAATTATATTTATTAAATAATAATTAAATGAAACCTTTGTGAAAGGGTGTGATGGTTTGAAAACCAACCATTAAGGCTTATATAAAGCATTTGCGTGACTTGGAAAGGGCTGAAGATCACTCAAGGAAGAAGAATATGGTTTGGTGGGCTATGTACATTTGAGGAGGGGGCATGTACAAAGTGTGTCCAACTTGGGGTACATAGTACATTTGGGATTGCCCTGGCTAGGGATTTAATGTATTTGCATGGTGCATAAACACACTTTGTTTTTTATACATGTTCTCTGATGTGTGTCATAGCTATAAGGACCAATACCATTGAAATCTTCCTAGAGGGAGAATAAGATCTCCAAGTGCTATGATTTAGATAAACATTAAAATTATTAAATGATATTTAATTTTTTATTTATTTTTTAGACTACAGGACTTGGGTAGGCCCCTTATAAATTACAATGTGCTTGACAAATTTTTTTCATGTGACCAGTGACGCTAGCACGACATGCCCTCTAGTACCATAGGGACGGGGAAGACTACACTTTGTGACCTCTTTCTTGCAACAAGATGCTTTAGCCAATTGAGCTAGGCCCCCCACCCCAAAGATATTTTAATTATGAATGAGATGGAGTTGATTCAATTAAATTATTTTATGATTTTATTTATTTTCTTTCAATCATATTCATATTGGTGATAATCTCAATATAATCTAGTATTAAGTTATTTAACATTGATAAATAAACATTTTATGCATTTGTATTTAAATTATAGATATACTTTACAATATTTAAAGCTTAGATAATAACACTAATAAATATGTTGTCATATAAAATTAACTCTAATTATTAAATCTATCTAATTTTATACTTGGGGAAAAGTAGTGTTACATCTATAGTCATGGTTCCTTGGCCATTGATGGAGATGGTAAACAAAGCCTTTTCTCTCTTAGAATTTAATTGAGCCTTGAAAAACTCTACCATAATATGGAAGTCCTTTTCATATGCTAATATATTTTCATCCTTTCCTAATTGTTATTTTCAATCATATTGACAAATGGAAAGACCAACTTCTTTGTTGTATTGTATTCTTGGCTAGGATAATAAGTAGATAATTCTTAGTGGAGGACTTAGGATTTGAGGAGGAGAAACATGAGGTGGATTTTGAACTAGAGTATACTTAAAGTTATCTGTGGTGTATTTTTGTGTGGGGGAGAAGGTGTCTTAGTGGAGATAGAATTAGGAGAAGAAGGGGTTTAGGGGTCTTTATTTGAGTAGGATTCCCTTGTGAAGAGGGGGCCTCTTCACCAAGTGGCAACCTCTATGTTTGTACCCCATTTCCTTGGTTTGCTAATATGCTTGCATTGATGATAAAAAAATCAACAAGATAATTCATGGATTTTATTTTCATCATAAAAAAATAAAAATGGAATAAAAATAAAGAACAATATGAATGCATGGAAGGAAATAAAACATATAATAATAATACTTTGGGGTATTAGGGTACTTCATACATGGAAACAAAATAAGGATAAGTCTATAGGTAATAAGTAATGTTAATGTTAGTTGAGAATCCATGCAATACCTATCTATTATCTCTCACTCAAGGAATCCTCAATGCATAGTCAAGAATTTGGGATTTGGGATCCCATAATGATCAAATTGGGTATTTGGTGAATTAAGAAGTTTGAGTTCCAATATGGTAAAATGTAGGCCCTAGAGTAAGAAAAATATTCTTAATAATTTTTCTAGGAACTGGAGATTGGGCTTTCCATCTAATATAAGATAAAATGATCTATTGTTATAGTACTTTGTCAATGAGCTACCATATAGCATCAAGAATCAGATATTGGGGATACCTCTTCCTACCAAGTTAACTGATGCAGGAGCATCCATGGTGTAGTAGCAATCCTGTGTCACCAAAAATATTTTATTTTTCTTTGTTTGATTTCAATAAGGGCTTAATGTTTAGGAGAATAATATTTTCACTTGCAACAATTTAAATTTCCTTTGGGTGAAATGGCAATATAAATTTTGATAGGAAAAATGACCTCGGTAATTTGGTAAAAGCATCTTTTGGAAGAATATTCCTTTTGGGAGTCCACCTTTGGATGAGGACAAACAATTTTTCCTTCTAGTGATTTTGGAGAGTTTTACATGTACAAGTGTCATATGTTGTCATAAAGTGGGCTGCCAAAAGAATATTGCATGTATTGCATGTTACTTGCATGTCTTTGCACGCAACAACTATTATGAAAGGATGTAAGGAATCTGTAAGAGGTGTAAGTTGTCATAGCATCTCAAATTTGATTGGCCAAGTGTCTAGGCACCCAAGAGAAGGATAACATGCATTGACCTCATGGCATATGGGAGATTTTGTAACTCCCAAGGTGGGGCGTACCTTTCTCAAGGTGGTTTCAGGAGCTTGTTTTGTGAAACCATGGTTTGTTTCCTCTTTGCTCATTCTCTAATTATTGACGCCTTATCATTTGGAGAAGGGGGATTGGAGAAATGAAGTTTTCATACCTAGATGCTACTGGAACTACACCATATTGTTGAAGAAATATTTGTTGCAGGTGTTGCATGTAGGATTGAAGAGGAGCCCATGAGCTTCATGTTGATGCAACCATTTGCATATTTGAATGTAATAAAAAGTTGCAGATTTCTCTTTCATTTTCAATTCTTCACATGTATTTGTAGCCTTCTTACATTGTGTTTAGTGTGGTTTTGTAATCAGATTTGAAAGGGAGATTCTCCCTTTTCATAAGTGGTATCAAAGTAGGTTATCTTGAGTCTGTAAACAAAGCGCCGAAGAGAAGTAGATTGTAACAAGACTTGTGAGTTGTGGGTGAAGATTAAAATGCCTCCAAGAGTTTCCAATCATGGTAAAGGTAGAGGAAGACGTTCTGGAGGAAGAGATCCTCCTAGAGATGAAATTAGAGCCCTTAGAAGGCAACTAGAAACCTTGCAAGAAGAGATCCGTAGAAGAGAAGTGCATAGAGAAAGAGATGATAGTGAAGATGAAATTGAAGAGGAAGAGGAAGAACAAGATCAAATTGATCCTAGAGAAATTAGATTGTTGAGAGCAATATCAAACATTGGAAATAAGCAAAAAATGGAGGTTTCAACCTTCAATGGAAGCCTAAATCCTGAGGAGTTGATAGACTGGATTAATGACATGGAGGAGTTTTTCAAATTTGAAGAGATTGAAGATCCTCACAGAGTAAGGTTTGCAAAAACAAAGTTAAAAGGCCATGCAAGAATTTTGTGGAAAGAAGTTCAGCTTGAAAGAGGAAGACAAGGGAAAGAAAAAATCTCCAAATGGGATAGAATGGTGGAAAAAATAAAAAGACAATTTGTCCCAGTAGATTATGAGTTGGAGTTGCTAAAAAAGATGTAGAGTTTGAGACAAGGAACTAGAACTATGAAACAATACACAAAATAATTTCATAAGGTCCTAATTCAAACATGACATTCTGAAGAAAATAAGGAGAAGGTATCTCATTACATTAATGGGCTGAAACCTAGCATACACAAGGATTTGGCATTGGTGAGAATGACCACCATTCAGGATGTATACCAATTTTCATTGAAAGTTGAAGAAAGAATAAACAAAATTTTTGAGAGTAAACAAAGAGGAAGAGGTCGTGGTAGAAGAACCAGAGGAAGAAGTTAGATGGAAATCAAAAAAATCAGAAATTTGAAGACCAAAGCAGCAACAAAAATCAGAAATCAGAAAATTATCACCCTCCCAGAGATTAAAATCCAAGAGGTAGAGGAAGATTCGGTAGAGGATTCAGAAGAGGTGGCTTTCACAGAACCTGTTTTCGATGCAGTGAAGAGGGGCATAGAGTTTATGACTTACCTCAAAATCAAGAAAGAACCAATAGAAGACTTTAAAATCATAATAGAGAAGAAAATATCAATGAGAAGGATGCACGCTCATCACATTCTGAAGAAGCGGAAGGAGGTGAAATCTTGATGACAAGAAGAGCATTGTTGAATGAGGAAGATGAACTAGTTCAAAGAAAAATATTATTCAAGACAAGATACAAATGAGAAGGGAAAACTTGTAATTTCATCATAGATAACTTGGTATCTCGAAGAAATGGTGAGAAAATTGAACCTAGAAAGAAAGAGGCACTCAAAGCTGTACTGAATATCTTGGGTACACGATAATCAAAAGATTTTGATAAGAGAAAAATGTTTGGTAAAATTTAAAATAGGAGGTTATTTTGATGAAATATTGTGTGATATAATTCCAATGGATGTATGTAATATCTTGTTAGGAAGGCCTTGATAGTATGATAGAAAGGAAATGCATGATGGTTGTGCTAATACATATACTATAACTAAGGATAGTGTGAAGCATAAATTGAAACCTTTAAAAGAAGATTTGGTTCAAGTTTGTGGTAATGCAAGAGTTTGTTTAGTTGATGCAAGAAAATTTCTAGATGGTATGAGGCATGAGAAAGTTTGTTTTTCTTTGATTCCTAAACCTAACAGTGAAAGTGTGAAAGATGTTCCTGTGGAGGTTGTAGATTTGTTACAAGAGTTTCCAAAAATTGTTTTAGACAATGCACCTGAGGGGCTGCCACCCATGAGGAAGATAAGTCATCAAATTGATCTAATACTAGGAGCAAGTTTTCCTAACAAAGCAGCCCATAGAATGTCTCCAACTAAGAGTGAAGAATTGAACAAGAAAGTTCAAGAACTATTGCGGAAAAGCTTGATTTGAGAGAGTCTAAGCCCATGCGCAATGGCTGAGGAGAATGGAGGATGTGTACGGATTCAAGGGCTATCAAAAATATTACCATCAAATATAGATTCCCATTACCAAGAATGGACTATATCATGGACTATTTGAGTGGAGCAGAATACTTCACAAAGATTGACTTGAAGAGTGGTTATCATCAAATACGAATTTGAGAAGGTGATGAGTGGAAAACAACTTTCAAGACAAAGGAAGGTTTGTATGAATGTCTGGTCATGCCTTTTGGACTAACCAATGCTCCTAGTATGTTTATGAGGTTGATGAATGAAGTACTAAAAGAGTTTTTGGGCAGATTTGTTATTGTTTATCTAGATGATATATTGATCTTTAGTAAGACACTAGAGGAGAATTTGTTGCATATCATATTTGTTTTTGAAAAGTTGAAGGAAGAAAAGTTGCTCATTAACTTGAAAAAGTGCAGCTTTATGAAGAGGGAATTGGTATACTTGGGTTTTTTTGTTTCAAGAGAAGGTATCAAGATGGACCTAGAAGATGTGAGAGCTATTTTAGAATGGCCTACACCTAAAAGTGCTACTGAGGTGAGATAATTTCACAATTTGGAAAGTTTTTATAGAAAGTTTATTAGTGGTTTCAGTAGTATTTGTGCACCACTAACTAAGACCATGAGAGGAGACAAAATAAATTTCAGATGGACTACAGGAGCAACCAAAATTTTTAATTTGTTCAAGGAAAAGGTGACTAAGCAACCTTTTTTAGCACTTCCCAATTTCAACAAGGTATTCCAAGTTGATTGTGATGCAAGTGGTAATGCTATTGGAGCTATTCTAAGTCAAGATGGTAAACCCATTGCTTATTTTAGAGTGAGAAGTTAAATGATGAAAAAAGTGGAGACACTATCTTTTACCTAAGGAGTTTGTTTTATTTACTGATCATCAAGCACTTCAATATTTGAGTCGTCAAGGGAAGCTAAATCAAAGGCATATTAAATGGATAAAATTATTGCAAAGTTATACTTTTTTTTTGAAACATAGGAGTGGGAAGTCTAAAAGGGTTGTAGATGCTTTGAGTAGAAGACATGGTTTGTTGATTGAAATGCAGGTTGAGGTTGTTGGATTCAATGAGTTGAAGGAGTTGTATGAAGAGGATCTAGATTTTGGAGAGGCTTGGAAGGCTTGCAAAGAGCCTATTTCTAGTGATAGAACCAAGTGGTTGGATTATTGAATCCAAGGTGGTATGTTGTTCAAAGGTAACAAGTTGTGTATTCCTAGAAGTTCAATGAGAGTAAATTTGATTAAGGAAAAACATAGTGGAGGACTTGCAGGGCATTTCGATTTTGATAAAACCATAGCACTTGTTGGAGAAAAATATTATTGGTCTCAGTCACAACAAGATATCAGAAAATTTGTGCAAGGTTGTAGGATTTTTCAGGTAGCAAAAGGAACTAGTCATAACACAGGTTTATATCAACCACTACTAGTACCTAAGAGGCCATGGGAGGAGATTAGTATGGATTTTGTTTTGGGTTTTCCAAGGGCCCAAAGGGGAAATGATTCAATATTTGTTGTAGTGGATATATTTTTCAAGATGGCCCATTTTATTCCATGCAAGAAGACTAATGATGTTGTGAATGTTGCAAAATTGTTTTTCAGGGAAGTTGTGAGATTACATGGTCTTCCGAAGAGCATTTTTTTGATAGAGATACAAAGTTTGTGGGGTACTTTTGGAGGACCTTATGGAAGAAGATGAAGACTGATTTGAAGTTTTGTTCATCCTACCATCCAAAAATGAGATGGTCAAACAGAGGTGGTGAACTAAATCTTGGGTAATTTGTTGAGATGCCTAGTTTTGAGATAAGCCAAAAGGGTGAGATTTGATTCTACCTCAAGCATAATTTGAATATAACAACTCGGTGAATAGAAGTACTGGTAAGTATCCATTCCAAACTATTTATGGCAGAAAACCAAGAGTTGTTTCAGATCTGAAAAATATTGATAATGTTGATAAGAAGAGTGTCGAAGCAAAGGAATTTGTTGAACACATAAAGAGCATACATGAGGAGGTACGAAATCACATCAACAAAATGAGATTTCAGTACAATTCCAAGGCTGATTTGAAGAGCTTCACTTGGTAGAAGACTGTTCTATACCTTGTACCTTATTCTCCATTGATGTAATTATTCTTGTACTTGATGTACTCTTCTCGTTGATTATAAGGGAAGCATTGTGTAATGTAGTAATGTATGCATGAAGTATTGTATCTGTGGAAATATGCTCCACAATTGTAATATTAAACTATGAATTGAATTGTAATAGAATGTTGTATGTATCTTTTTCATTGCTATTGCTTATGGATGGTTGTATGATTATGTTATCTTATGAATGTATGCTTCTATTGTTAATTTATGGGAATTATCTTTAACGATGTTTTGGTTGGGAACATTTACGTGTAATGCAACCTTGTAACCCCATGGGACTAGTTAGGTTTTGTCACATAACATATATTATGATCATCTTATATATTGTATGTTCACGATCATCTTATGCAATGTTATTTCAAAAAAAAAATTTGTGCGGTATTTTGTTGTCCTTTAGGGTTAGCATGACGGGGCGTTATAGCTTTGGTATTGAAGCATGGTTATCAAACACTGGGTACTTTAGGTAGTTTGAGCCCACTATGTTAACCTTGTGCTCAACTCTTGAACTCATTGTGTTTCCCCTCTAATGTGGCTCAGGACCATTCCTAGAGGTCGGGCTCGTGGCCATGGAAAAGGCCGAGGTGGTGGCCGTAGAACCAACCACAAAAACACTTCATTGTAGAGTTCCCACAAATCAGAACGTGAGGAACATCAGGGGTCTCAAAATCATCCTGAAGGAGGAGGTTCAAATCTGGAAGAGCTGGGAATAGATGGATTGTAGTTATGACAGTTGTTAGAGGAGGTTCTTGGTCATTTAGGCCCTAGGCCGAAAGGGGAGAAACGTGTGGAGAGAGAAAGGGAGAGATCTCCGAGAAGGATCATAGCAGCAAAGTAGGATACTGTAGTGGCTGGTCACATGAGAGATCTGTTGAGAGCTCATCCTCCCACTTTTGATGGTGCTGGAAAAGGACTTGAGGTGGAAACATGGTTGATAGACTTGGATCGTTGCTTTGCAATGCATCCTTACGACAAAAATACTAGGGCTAGGTGCGCCATCATGCACCTCAAAGGCTTCACATCTACATGGTGGCAACTAGAAGAACAAAAACTACACCTGGATATCAACATGGTGTCTTGGGAGTTATTTTTGGAGAGATTTAGAGCCTGTTTCCTCTTAGATCACTGGAGAAAACACCAAGCAGATGAATTTCATGAGTTAAGACAAATGGAAATGTCCGTTGAGCAGTACGAGCGCCAATTCTGTGAGCTCAAGCAGTATGCAGGAACTGGCAATGATGAGGCGATGCTTGTACAACATTTTGTTAGGGGCTTAAACACCCGAATCAGTGGAGGAGTCTGGGTCTTCAAGCTAAAGACAATGGAGGTAGCTATTGAGAAGGTTCGTGTGGTAGAGGAAAACTTGGATATGGCTTGGGGAGGTCACACAGGTGTACAGATTGGCAGTGCACTTGCTTTTGGTTCTGGTTCTTGAGGTGGGAAGCCTCAAGCTGCAGGATCTTCTAGGAGTCATCATGTGCCCCCTAAGGGCAGTCAACAATAGCAGTTGCAGCCTAGGCACAAAAATTCCTAGTCTTAGCAGAGTGGCAGGTTTCAGTCCAAGAAAAATTGGAATTGACAATGAGCTCGGTAGGACCGTTTCAAGCAACCTACATAGAGCTCACAGTTAGCCCCTAGTTGGGATAGTTTTCAACAATCTAGTGCACTGGCGGGTGGTAGAGGCTTTGGTTAGGATACAAGTTGTTTCTCCTATGGTCAGCAGGGACACATTGCTAGGAAATGTCTATAGAAGAAGACTACAGGTTTTAATTAGAGGCCAGCCACTTCTGAGCCGATGGTAGGCGACGTGGGTAGATCTCATCGAGTTTTTGTGATGGTTGACAACCGTCAAGCTAATCACTAGGGCACCATGGTTGAGAAATTAGGTGTGTTACAAGGCACTAGTATTTCTATTCTCTTTGATTTTGGTGCATCAGATTTGTTTATTTCTTGTTTAGTAGTAGAGCACTGTAGACTGGTGGCAGCAAGGCAAGGCATTAAGTGGTAGGTCGAATTGGCCTCCAGGGCAAAGCTAGCAGTTGAATCATTTGTTCAGGGTTGTGTTTTGAAAATTGGGTTGCTGGTTACTATGGTGGACCTTCGAATCCTACCTCTTGGTTCCTATGATGTCGTTTTAGGTATGGATTGGTTGAATGCTCACTGAGCTATAATAGATTGTCATTGCAAGGTTGTGCAATGTGTAGATGATTCTAGTAAGGAAGTTGAGATTGTTGGCATACATAGACCCATCTCATTACGGATGATTTCTGCTATGCAACTGAAGAGGTGTTTTCGTCAGGGTTGCTAATTGTTTGCTGTGTCAGTCAATAACTTAAACTTGGGAGAAATTCAAGAGGTGTCATTGGATGAATATCCTATCCTCAAGGACTTTGCAAATGTTTTTTCAAGTGAAATTTTGGGGATGCCACCAAAGCGTGACATCGACTTCATAATTGATCTTGTACCTGGAGCTGAGCCTATATCTCGGGCTCCATATCAGATGACAACACAGGAACTTCAGGAGCTCCGTTTGCAGTTGGAGGAGTTGTTAGTAAAAGGGTTCATTCATCCTAGTGTTTCCCCATGGGGAGCACCAGTGATATTCATGAAGAAGAAGGACAGTTCCTTCCATTTGTGCATTGACTACAGGAAGCTAAACAAAGTGACGGTGAAGAACCAATGCCATTTTCCAAGAATTGACAACTTGTTTGATCAGATAAAGGGGGTTCAGGTATTCTAAAAGATTGATCTTAAGTCAGGATACCATCAATTGTGGATAACCGAAGCAGATATTCACAAAACAACATTTAACACTCGATACGGGCATTATGAATTCACTGTTATACTGTTCAGGTTGACAAATGCACCATCAGTCTTCATGAGCCTGATGAATGGAGTCTTTCAAACTTGTTTGGATAGATTTGTTCTTGTGTTCCTCGATGATATCCTAATCTACTCGAAGACTATGGAGGAGCACGAGGAACACTTGAGACAGGTGTTGCAGTGCTTGAGAGACAACCGGTTGTATACTAATTTGGCAAAGTGTGAATTCTATAATGCTGAAGTGAAATACTTGGGTCACATCATCTCTAGAGAAGGTATCGCTGTGGATCCTTTGAAGATTCAAGCCATCATCGATTGGCCTGTGCCCACGAATGTTCCTGAAATTCGTAGCTTTATGGGTTTAGCGGGCTATTACTGGCGGTTTGTACAAGGCTTTTCAAGGATTGCACATCCCATCACTTCTCTTTAGAGGAAAGGGAAGAAGTTTGTTTTGTTAGAACAGTGGCAGTTAGCCTTCCAGACCCTTAAGGAAAAGTTGACTAGTGTACCAATCCTAGTAGTTCCTGATCCTTCTAAGGATTTCGTGGTGTGTAGAGATGCTTCCTTGGAAGGCATAGGAGCCGTTTTGATGCAAGAAGGTCGTGTGATTGCATTTGAGTCCCACAAGCTCAAGGATCATGAGCTGAATTACCCTACACATGATTTAGAGTTAGTCGATGTTGTTCATGCCCTTGTGAGATGGAGGTACTTTCTATTGGGGCATTGGTTCGAGCTTCATAGAGATCATCACAACTTGCAGTATATCTTTACACAGTCGAACCTGAATGCGAGGTAGAGGAGATGGATGGAGTTTCTTTTCAAATATCATTTTGAAGTTAAGTACATCTAGGGCAAGGAAAACATCGTGGCAGATGCTCTGAGTCGACAGAGATATGAGATATTTGCAGTGACTCTTGGTGTGGACTTGAGGAGCTAGATCCTTGCAGCACTTCCTACAGATGGCTGGTATCAATAAGTGAAGTCAGAAATTGAGTCAGATAGGGCGTTATAGGGAAATTTTTCTAGTTATTCTTTGGAATCTGATGGTCTTTTGAGATTTTTGGGTCGCATGTATGTACCTCCTACTAAGGGTCTTCATACCCTAATCATGACTAAGGCACATCGGGCTCACTATTCTGCTCATCTAGGAGTCAAGAAGATGTATGTAGACCTCCGTTCATTGTACTTTTGGGCTAGAATGAAGAGAGATATTGCAAATTTTGTGGTGAGATGTCTGGAATGTCAGAGAGTTAAGACAGAACACCAGCATCCTGCAGGACTTCTATAGCCTCATCTTGTCCCTGAGTGGAAGTGGGATATCATATCGGTGGACTTTATTGTGGGTTTTCCTATGTCTTCTCGTCGGTACGATGCTATCATGGTCACGGTAGACAGGTTGACCAAGGTGGCACACTTCTCTCCTATCCGATCTTCCTATACCACTTCCTCTATAGCCAAAATTTTCATGGAGGATTTGTTTGACTACACAGAATCCCACAGAGGATTATTTCCGATAGAGATCTAGTGTTCACTTCTGCATTGTGGACATCCTTGCAACATTCCTTAGGAACCCAACTAAACTTTAGTTCTACCTACCATCTTGAAATAGATGGTAAGACCGAGAGGGTCAACCAGGTTCTTGAGGACATGCTTTGTATGTACGTGATGGATCAACAATCGCGTTGGGAGGACTATTTGCATATGGTGGAGTTTGCTTATAATAATGGTTATCATAGCTCGATTGGCATGGCTCCCTTTCAGGCATTATATGGCCATCCTTGTCAGACCCCATTGAGTTGGGACCATCTTGAGGACAGAGTTTTGCTTGGACCCAAAATGCTTTAGGACATGGAACAACAGGTTGCTCGCATCAGAGAGCACTTAGTAGCAGCGTAGGACAAGCAAAAGAAATATGCAGATGCACATAGGGTCGACCGTTAGTTTTCTATTGGAGATCGGGTTTTTCTATGAGTGCATCCCTGAAAGAGTCCAATTCGTTATGGAAAAGGTTCTAAGTTTGCGCCTCATTTTGTGAGACCGTTTGAGGTATTGGAGAGAATTGGCCCCATTGCTTATCGCTTAGCATTGCCGCCCAGTCTATCGCGCATACACGATGTGTTTCATGTTTCTGTACTTAGGCCTTATTATCCAAATGTTTTTCATTTGCTTGATTGGAATGCGTCAGAGGTTGAGGACGGGCAGCTGGCACTCGAGCCCATCGCCATTCTTCAACATAGGAGGATAGTTCTCAGGGGCAGAGACTTTTATCAGGTGCGGGTCCAATGGGACCCTAATGATGAGACATCAACGACATGGGAGGATGCATCCGGCATTCGAGAGTCTTATCCCTTTTTGTTTTCTGGCTTCCAGGAGTAAGCCTAGTTCTAGGGAGGGAGGATGTAGTGCCTCTGTGTTTCTGTTGCTCCTACAATACTTTTCAGTGTGTGGTTGATACTATTTGGATACTATTATGTTTGATGCATACTTGAGACTATGATGGTGATTGTTTCACCATGTTGTTTGGTTGGTCGACAGTTCTACTTATCAGACTTGTTTGTCTATGACACTACTACTATTGCTTATGATATGTGGACATATGTGTTTGATGTTATGCTTATGCAGTTGTTTACTTATGGTTTAATGATGATGTTGTTTAGAATATGGTTATTGTTTGAGAGTCAGGTGACAAGGACGGTGTTGCATCACTCATCCGTGAGCGCCCTGCTACACTGCAATTCTCTCTCACGGTGTGTTTGACATTGAATATATATATGTTGGTTGGACAATTGGTTTTATGCAGGACTGCAGGTACCAGGCACTGACGCCACCCGCACCGTTGGGTCTGAGCGTGCCCAACATGCCCAATGGATATGATGTGGTTTAGGGAGTTGACAAGAAAGTATCCCTGTCTGTGTCCATCATTCCATCGTTGTTTGACGATGTTGTCTGTCAGTACCCCATTTTGTTATGGTATCGTTTTGTTTCATGTCGTTCGTTTTAAGTGTTAGTTTTAATGTGTTAATTGTTTGGTTTCGATACATTATGGTTATTGTTAATTAGTTAATTTAATTTAATGATGGTTATTATTATTGTTGAAATCAATTTAATTAAAGCATTAAATTTAATTATTTAAGTGATTTGTGAAAATGTCAAGGATTTAATTAAATATTAAATTAGTTTGTAAAATTTTAAATTTAAATGAATATTATTTTTAATTTGTCAATATTAAATGTTTTTAATTATAAATGGAATAATATTTTATTTGCAACATTGTTAATTCTTAAATTAGCAATTAAATAATATTGCTTATTTAATCATTATTATAGACTTATTTAAAAATGGACATTTTGTTAAATACTATATTTGAAAATGGTAATTTAAAAAAAAAATAAATTAAAAAAAAAAAAATATATATATATATAAGAATTACACAACTGTAATAATTTAATTATTTTAAATCGTGTGAGCTATTGTTAATAAGGAAAATATTAAAATATAGGTGATAATAGTGGAGTTAGGTTTATTAATTTACTAAAATGTAAGATTAACCTACAAGTGGTAAAATAGGTGAAAAGAGTTTTGATGGGTGGAGGAAAAGAATTTAGTATTATTGCCACCTGTCTTGTTGAGTTATCCGAGAAAAACTATAGAGTCTTTCCGCAATTTATTTTGGAAATGCAGTAGAAAGAAGGACATTGAGATTGAAAACATATATTATTTTTATTTTACCTTGTAGAGTGCTCTGGTAAAAAAAAGAGAGGAAGGTTTTTCAGCCAGGTGAATATTGGAAGGAACTGAGTTACTAGAAACAAAATTTGGACTGCAAGGAGAGTTTGTTGTGCACTTCATTTCCATCTCCAATTGTAAATTCAGGTTTACAGCCATCTATGTTGCCCATACCATCATTCTTTTGTTGTATTTAGATTACCTGTTGTGGCATCTTTGTTCAAGGAAGGGAGTTAATCAATATTTCTTTTTCCATTATCATACAAATTTTCCTGTGTTTTGTTTCTTGCTGGGGATATCCTTCGTCATTTTATTCTGTTTTGTGAGGTGGATGGTGGCCCCCAACGCCCTCTTCACCCTTCCCCACTCCTTCCCTCGATTCCTTGCCGCACAACAGCTAGACTACTGCCTGTGCGCAACCCTTCCAGGGTTGCGCCCTCTTATGGTTATGGCATTTTGTATATATATATATATAGTGTGTGTGGAATTTATATATATATATTGGATACGTGTAAAATGTGTATTGCATATATATATGTATATATGTATGTAAATATATTTATATATATTACCTATCTCTCCATACTGTATATTTATATGAGTTTAAATTATGAATTTTAATTAAAAGAAAATTTGGTTATAAGAATGTATAAATAGTAATGTTATAAGAAATTCTTTTACATTTAAAAATGTTTAATGGGTAGTTACCATTGAATAAATGTTGGTAATGATAATTAATTCTGATAAATTTTATTAGAAAGACAAATATTTTAGTTAGTTAATGAAATCAGTCTGGAACGAGATTATTGATGATTACTTTTAATTAAGTTTAATTATTTATGAGTTAGATTATATTTTTCTTAAATGCAATATGTTGGTTGTCTAGCTTACAAACAACAAAATAAAACCTTTTAATCCTCTTCTACAAAATTATAAAATAAATATATTTCTTAGTAATTTATTTACTAATGTGAGTAAAAGATTTGTAAACCATATTTTAAATTAGTTAATTTGTAAAACGTTTTTATTTTAATTTATACATATATTTCAGTTTCTCAATAATTTATTTACTAATGTGAGTAAAAGATTTGTAAACCGTATTTTAAATTAGTTAATTTGTAAACCATTTTTATTTTAATTTATACATATATTTCAGTTTCTCAGTAATTTATTTATTTATGTGAGTAAAAGATTTGTAAACCATATTTTAAATTAGTTAATTTTTAGAACGTTTTCATTTTAATTTATACATATATTTTAGTTTCTGATTAAGTCCTAATTGTGTATGTGTATATGAATTGCACAATTCCTTAGTTGTCTAACTAGTATTCAATTGCTTGTACAAATAAGTGTAGCGATTAATATTTATTTGTTACATGGAATGTGTTAGGAGATTAAGAAGTTAATTTTTTTTTATGCCCCATGGTTAGTTTCATCGTTCATTTGCATTATTTCTGTTTGAATAGATTATTTGTTTGGAATTGTTGTGAGATCATGTTGGGAACCCATGTCACTGAGTTACTCTTCTAGGAGTGCAAGGGTAGGTTGTCCTATAGGCTTCCAAAGGCTATGGAAAGACTTGTTCCATGTTGAACTTCCACGGTTTAATCATTGTAATAAGTTTGATCTTACTACTGATTTTGAGTTCATGTGTGGGTCATACCTTGTATCAAGATTGTCTTTGTAAGCGGCTTTGGCGAGATGGTTCATGCCTCGCATGTACACTAGTTTTGTGGTTTTAGTGCTCTTTTGTTTTGGTGCACTCCTTGATGTCTTAGATTTATTTTAGGGCTATTAGGGAGAGTGGATTTTTATGGGGGATGACACACAAAGGGACAACCTGGATAACCCATTGATGAGTTGGTTAAATAAGTGAAAACCTAACAAATGTACTAGTGGGTTTGGGTAGGAATACATAAACTAAAGATAAATAAGATACCTTGCCCTCGCTGTTAGTGCTTCCGTAGACTAAGGGTGGGTTGAGAAGGCTATGGTCGGAAAGATCGCTACCTCGTCCTCATGAGAGGCTAGTGGTTCCATACGAGTCACCCTATGGGGCCGGTACCTAGTGCGAGGCAGTTAGGATAACCATAGATGGGGGCTGATGCCTGTTGAGAGGCAGCCAAGATAACCCATGATAGGATTGTGTGATAACACTCTCCCATATTATCCCTTACTTTCCCCTTTGTATGGCTCTGAAAGCAGTCACCTTGAAAGTAGTCATTGAGATTGTTGTTTGTTATGTTTTGGTTGCTCTCGCGGTTTGGTCTTGTGGTCATTCTACTCGAGTCTGTCTTGGTCGTGGGTATTTCTTGTCAACTCCTAGCACGAGGGGTGAATCTTTGGGTCCATGTGGTTAGGTGGAACATGCTATGCACCCCATTGGGTTCTCAGTTTGTGTTCGTGATGCAGAAGCGGACACAAAGTTTCTAGAGCTTCACTTGGTAGAAGACTGTTCTATACCTTGTACCTTATTCTCCATTGATATAATTATTCTTGTACTTGATGTACTCTTCCTGTTGATTATAAGGGAAGCATTATGTAATGTAGTAATGGATGCATGAAGTATTGTATATGTGGAAATATGCTCCATAATTGTAATATTAAACTATGAATTGAATTGTAATAGAATGTTGTATGTATCTTTTTCATCGCTATTGCTTATGGATGGTTGTATGATTATGTTATCTTGTGAATGTATGCTTCTATTGTTAACTTCTAGGCATTATCTT
>VDFB02268198.1:0-13204 GCA_007258455.2 Sequoia sempervirens | reverse complement strand
TGCAAAATTAGTGAGATTTTTGAATTTTCTAGATTTTAAAGAATGCAAAATGAAAATCTAAAACCCTAAATGAGATGCAAACTATGACCAATAACATAGTATAGGTTAACTACACTCGATCCATATGAATTTGAGGCATATTTAATACACTATATACCAGTCTCAATAAGATCATCCAATATAAACTAAATTAAGAATCCATTAAAACTAACATATTAAATCATGAAAGCTTAAAAAAAACTCATTCTAATCCATTGAAACTTATCCTATTGGGGGAGTGGTATCACATTGATGTGGAATGATGACCCTTTCCCAATCCCTTGGATAATGAACTTGTTTCGATCAATTCTATTGAAGAGAATTGACGAAACTGATGAAAGATGTGTGATAAAACATGATATAAATGCTAAATTAACATGATTAATGCTAAGATGATTGATATGGGTGTATGAAAATCTACTCTAAATGTATGCAAGCTTCAAAAGATTAAAACCCTAATTACAAAATATGCTAAATGTATGCACCTAAGTTATCATGGAAGTCATTAATGGATTCTTTAAGCTAATGATGCAATTAAATTAAGCTAAAAGGATGCGAAATATGAGTGCAAGTGAAAGTGATTTTAACATCATAAGTTTACTTTTAAAAGATGGATCCATTTGTCTCCAAAAAGTGACCTATTTATTGGAGGACAAATGAGAAATGAAGGGTTAAGATTAAAAAAGTTAATCAATGGTCAAAATTGGAGGAAAGATGAAACACGGATCAAGGATTCTCATCAATGGATGAGAATCAATGATCACATGGATCAAGAAAAGAATCAAGGGTTCATATTCTTCCAAACAAACACACTTTTAAAACTTGCACAAGAAGTCTTGTTGAAAGTTTGTTGTAAGGAGAAATATTCCTTTTTTCAAATGAGTGAAGAAATAGAATATTCTCATGGATGAGGAAAATTAGATATCTAGTTAATTAAAACCAAATTAAATTATGCAAAGGGGAAGGAATATTCCATGGGAATATTCTTTTTGGAGGAATGTGCAAAGGAGGAATATTCCCTTGCAAGTGGGAGAATTAGATTTAATTAGTAATTTGATAATTAAAACAAAATTTCAATTATGCAAATTAGGGGAATTATATGATATTCATTAAAAAATTGATTTAATGGAGATCAAATGAAAAAGCAATGGATGAGATTGATTTGATCTATCCGTGGTGAAAAATGAAAGGAGGATGAAACATGGATCAAGGATTCACATCAATGGGTGAGAATCAAAGATCACATGGATCAAAAAAAGATCAAGGGCTCACAATCACACAGACAAACGCACTTTGCAACAACTTTAAAAAGTTGTTTCAAAGTTTGTTTGGAACAATCATTACCTTTTTTTTGGAGGAAAATAGGAGAATATTCCTTTGGAATATTCCCTATGCAAGTGGATGAGAGGGAAATTAACAATTTAGTTAATTAAAACTAAATTTGAATGTGCAAGATGAGGAATGTGAGGATATTCATTAAATTATTGATTTATTTAATGAAAAGGGGATGCAAATATGATATTTAATTAAATAGTTTAGGTTATTTTATTAAATAAGAGGACTTAGGGTTAAAATTAAATAATTTTCATTATTTAATTAAACCGGATGAAATGTCAGTGTGAGAGGGGGTGAATTAACCCAATTAGGTCAATTAGATTAATAGGTGAAAATGAGGCATTTAATTAAATAATTAGGCTTATTTAATTAAACAAGAAAAAAGATGGATGAAGTGATGTTAATATATCATATTAAAGTGTGTATATCATTCAAGACATTTTTAAGTGTCTACACAAACTAATTCAAGTAAGAAACCCTAAATGAGATGAAAATCAATGCAATACAATACAAAGTAATGCAAATCCTAGATATAGGGTTGAAATGGACTCCAAAATCAAAAAAATATGATGCTCAAAAGTTGGTTCACTAAAATGAAACAAAATAGGTTGGGATCAAATATAGAATGGATGAACAAATGGGGTATGTTGCACCTATTTTCCTTTATTTCATTAAGAAATGAGATCTTCACAAAGAATTGACTAACAACCCTTAGGTGAATCAACTCAATGTGAGAATCTTCAAATTTCATTATGCTTCGAGGATGAGGGTAAAGCTCAAAAAACACTTTTGGGAGAAAAAAACTAAAAATAGCAAGTCAACCTAATTATTCCAATTCAAACTTGAAAAAAAAATATAAAGCTCAATATTGACATAAACAAAAATCTTATTGTAGATCTGTGAAGGGTAGGATGATATTTACCAGTCACCAAAAGTCACTTTCAAGAGGTTGTTTGGGATTCATTCACCCATGGGCGAATGAATTTTGTCAGGGTTTTTTAACAACTTTTAGGAGCCTACGATACTAATAGGTAGCTTCTAATTTGTCTAGGTTTCAGTGTTGGAAAGTTGGAAATCAGATCTATAGGTTAGATTTTGTGATTCGACAACAACTTTGACAACTTTTCCAATCTTGCACTTCAAGAGGTCTTCAATCCTTCTTCAACCTAAATCTGCAACACACACACAAGAGGGAATTTTTTTTTTTTTTACTTGAATGGGGGTTTTCCTTGGTCAAACCCCGTTTTGGTAATCAAACCTTGAATTGAAATAAAGCATGAAAGAGGGAATGAAGAATGAACAATGTTATATTACCATTCAACAAACCCTTATAAACCTTTGTAATGGAGATCTTGGAAGGTTTGTAACTTGCATGAAATGGATTCAATGGTTGTGGATCTTGATACTTGAAATAATGCTTTGAATGCATGAACTTGATCTTGAAACCTACATCACAATGTCAGCTCCAAAAACATGCATGATGCAATAAGAATTTGACGTGATGATTAGATCTTGAACAATGTAATAAATGTCTAATATATCTAGTCTTGAATGCTCTTGATCATCAAATTTGATATACTTTTTATCTCATCAAATTCTCTTGAAGTTCTTGAAAATTGCTCAAGAAAATGCTAAGTGAAACTTAGTGAAATAACCTTGTATTTATAGGTATGTATCCTTAATTTCTTGAAATTCAAATATCACAAGTCAACATTGAAATATGGATTTAGGGACCTTAAAATACCACCAAAAATATATTTTAAATTTAGGTTCAAAGGCCTAGGGTGGACCCATTCACCCATGGGTGAATGGGTCCTAGGTCCCTATTCGTGGAACACACATTGCTCAAGGTAAAGTGTTATGTTTTGGAATTAATTGTTGTCAGGTTTCCCCTTCAAAAAATATAATTTATTAGGCTTGTAAATGAATAATAGGGATTATTAAGGCATAATTAAGTCCAATTTAATTAAGAGGGCCCAAAAAAGTGTGGAAATGTAAATGGATGTATTTTTCAACACTTCATTAAGTAAGTCCATTTTAATTAGGAGTGCCCAAACAAAGTGTGAAAATGTAAAGGGATACATTTTTTTACACTACAAATTTATGCTTAATTAGAATGTTGCATATATTGAGTAGAATATGTTAGCTTAGTTTAATTTATTCTTGTATCTCACATTTTATATGTACACATATATAAGGCATGCCTAGTGGAAAAAGGTTACTCTCAAGTTAAGGGAGTTAATTTTAGTGAAATTTTACTTTTGATACAAAATTAGATTCTATTAGGTTCCTTATTTTTATTATTGTTTCTTCTAATTAAAAAGTAGAGAGAATGGACTTAAAAACTAATTTCTTGTATGGAGATATCATGGAAGAAATATATGAAACAACTTGTTGGTTTTCTAGTAAAAGGGAAGAAGAACTTAGTTTTTGGGTTGATATGATCATTGTATGGTTGAAAGTATTCTTCTTGAATGTTGTATTAGAATCTCAATGATTTTGTATTGGACCTTGAGTTTGTAGGAGTGAATGTGATTATTGTGTTTGTTTAAAATTTAGTGATGATTAATTGGTAATCATTTTCCTGTATGTTAATGGCATGTTCGTTGAAAATGTTCAAGGGAATGATTGAAAAGATAAAAAACTAGTTGTTTGGTTCCTTTGACATGAAATATTTGGGGGTTGAAAAGTAAATTCTAGGTATGGAGATCAACAAGGATTGAGTTGACAAAAAACATACTGAATTAGTGGGGGTAAGTATGTTTAGACTATTTTGTGGAGGTTTGCAATACATTAATATAACCCAATTAATATTCATTTACTTGTTATATCAAGTTATCTTTGGATTGGTGTCCTAAGCTAGATGATTTGGAGGTTATGTTTAATGTTCCATATGCTAGTGTAATAGGTTGCCTAGAATGTATGCTATGGTTTGTAAGACCAAACATTTCTCAAGTAATGAGATTTCTTAATGGGGTTATATTTAACTTTGGTAAAAAGCTTTGGACTTATGTGAAAAGAGTTTTTAGATATTCATGAGATATTTTTCATTATTGTATTTGTTGTCATAAGATTGATGGTGTGGACAAATTGCTTGATAGGTATGACTATGCTAATTTAGACTGAGTTAGTGATTTAGACAACAAGAGGCCCATGAGTGGTTAAATGTGTTTACTTTACTTGGAGGAGTTATCAATTAGACATGAATAAGTGATAATCTATAGTTGCATTGTATACTACAAAAGTATAGTACATGGCTATGACACATGCTTGTAAGGAGGCAATGTGGTTACAAAGATTATATTCAAGTATTAGCTTTGAATGCAAACATGTTAGTATTAGATGTAATAGTTAGAGTGCCATTTTTTTTTTTGTTGTAAAGGACTTGGTTTAAAAAATCTGATCGGGAAAAATATTTTTATTGGGGCAATATTAAATTTTTTTGGTAGCATTATGTTTTTTTGTAGATAAACTCTTTTTTGGTGGAGGTTTTTAAAGTTTCAACAAGGCATACAGATTATTGTTAGCCCACTTTCTGTAGGTTTGTTGGCTTTTAATGCCGACTGTACCTTGGATGATGCTTTCAAACTCTCTACGTTGGGGTGATCCCACAATACTGGTTTATAATTTTTGGTCAAATTGGACACTAAAATATTTTTTTCTAACTAAATCTTCACTTTCAGGCACCTATAGCGGCTAAACCATGAGGAATTTGAAGATGATGCAAATTAGAGTTTTGTGAAATTTTGTCTGTAGATTCTAAATATATATTTTTCAAAATTTTTGGAATTAGATTGCACTTCTTTATCCATCTCCTTCGAAAACTAGTTTTTTCCTAGAAAATAACATTTTTAAAGAGTGATGCTCATAGTATAATGCATAAATTTTTTTCCATGAAGGATAAAATTCTATTTCTTTTGAATTTAGATTTGTAACTCTGATATCTAGTGCTTCCACTTGGTTAGATAGTTTTTTATTGAATATTTTTTCTTTATTCAAGTTTTGAAGTCAAACCAATTACAATTCAGACATAGGCGGACCGTATAACACGTAACTTTTTTTGTATGTATTGAAATTCTTTTTTTTGTTGGATCAAGGACTTCAATATTTGGTGCACTCATATTTTTCAAATTTTTTTGATAATTTTCTATTTTTCCATGTGCAGAATAGAGAGCTTGTTTTTTGGTGAAAAACCTATGTTTAATAAAACTAAAAAAACAAATACATAATAAAACCAAAACATATTAAAATTATAGTCGTTGGATAGCTCGTTTCAAGGACTACCTAATTCCGGTTGAGTTTGTGAATTCTCCTTCATTTTTATACTCAAACCAAGCTTTGAAACAAAAAATTCAAGAGTTTTTTGATGCCAGAGGATGACAAGGTGGGAATAAGGGGGTTCGAGCGAACTAGAGGGGTTTGCTCGAACCAGGGTTCATTTGAACCCTCTCTCATAAAATGTTTTTCTTTGTTTTTTTGGTGAGAATGTGGTCCACTTTGCATTTAACTAGTTTGCATGAACCAGTGTTCATTCGAACCCTTTTTTGGTTCGCTTGAACCAAAGGGTTCATTCGAACCCCAAAAACCAATTTTTTTTGTATGGGGTTGTTTTTTGCCACTTTTCCTTCCTCACTCAAATTGTAAACCACTTTTGTGGGTTTACTCTATGTGCTTTTTCCTCACTAGTCAAACCTTCTACTGAGCTCCCTTTATACTTGTTGGGGGTCATTTTTCCTGCCACCATTTTAATCATCGACATTTTTCTATAAGCTGGGCTCGTGGTCTTTTGGGAATTCAGGAGCTATCCCATCGGTGGAGCCACATGGAGTGGTGCCACCTCCCCCACCACTAGATTTCACCATCACCTCTTGTTATTACCACTCCATCGTCACTCACAGTGGTAGGACTTTTTTCCCCCTGGAACACGAACTCAGTCATATGGATGACTAGGAGCTTTCCACTGGGTGCTAAAGTTTTTCCCTTAATTAACCTTTGTCATACCTGATTTGGCTCCAAAACAACTATTTTTTTATTTTTTCATAACTTTTTTCCACAATATCAAAATTCTAAAAATGAGATATCGATAGAAAGCTAGTTCTACATACTTTGTAGTGGTGTAGATCATTTTGCCAATTTTTTTGTAGGTACAAATTATTTCCAATTGAAGTTAGCACTTCCTTTTTGACTCTCAAGCTCATATCTTTTTACAAGTTTGTCATATTTTGGAGATTATAATAGTATTGCAAAGGTGATTCAAAGCTCTATTATTTTGTCCATTCACTTTTTCAAATTTATCCCCGGGTACATTCTATTGAGTTTTTGCAATTTGAGGCATTTTCTTGATAACTTGAACATAATGCAATTTGGAGAAGGTTTATTTGTATTGGGAAGCTTCATTTTAGTTGTACATCATATTTGGAGTTTCTAATTGCTATTGAAGGCCAATGTCTTTGTAATCTTGGAGATCTATCATAGTTCATTGTGGGGTTTTCATTGCATCCTTCTATGATTGTGTTGAAAAGGGGAAACTATAAACAATGGAGAGATGGTATTATAAAACCTCTACGATGGCTTCATTTGTTGTCACATTTGTATGATCTTGTTCCCCCTCTTGGTATTGATAGTAAGAAATTTTCTTGGAATTACAAAAGGGATCATGTCTTAGGAGTTATTGCAATGCATATTGATGACGACACTTTGAATGCTATTGATAATTTTGAGTGTCCTCATACTCATTGGACTAAAATTTGGGAGATACATGGAGATCCTAATACTCATCCATTCCCAAATGATCCTGTTTTAGATTGTCTCGTGCCTCTTCATTTTTCAGACAAGACACCCTATGATCATAATACTATGTAGGAGTTCGAATATTTGGAATACTTTGAATATTTTGAAAATGTTGAATTTGTTTCTTCAGATGCTCCTTCTTCTCCATCAGAGACAATTGATGTACCTTCACCTTTTGTGATTCATTGTGCAGAGTCATTGACAGAGGCTCCCATCATTCCTATTCAACAAGACCATTCATCTTATGTTGGTGATTCATTGAGCATGTCTAGTGATTCATTACAAAAAGTATCTCATTATCTTCCTGATTGAGATTCCTATCTATCAAATATTTCATCATTGTTTGTGGAGTCTCACATTTCAGATTTGAAGGACACATTTGAGAGGTTATATCTCCTTTTTGATTACCAACGTTACACAAATATTGTCAAACCATATTTTTCTTTGGATCTTGTTGAACACTAGTTTCCTTAGAGTCTTGATTTTTCACCTTCTTCATTGATTGGGCATGTACCTTATTTGATAGTGACATCTTCATCTTTGGTGGACAAGGAGACACATGAATAGATTTTAGAGACATCATCATCATACATCTTCATTCTTCTTTCTTTCAATTCCTATCTAGAATGGGAAGCATTCTTGCATTTGTACTTTGTTTTGTTTGTTCCAAAAGGGATACAAGTTGTTTGTAGACATTGGATTATGTTCTTTCTTTACAAACTTACCATATCTACAGGTGATTACACATTGTGGGGGGGATACATAGTATCTCTCTTTCCCTCTTATGGGGGGGATATAGATTGTAATGTATATATGTGATAGATGGTGTACTTGGGGGTGTATCATGGAGTCCTTCATCCTTCCTTAATTTTCTTTTTTCTCTCTTTTAGGGAGGAGTTTTGTCCCATGAGTTTTTCTCCTTTTCTCCATTTGCGAGAGATTTAATTTTGCATTTGTACATGGGTACCTAAAATGGCCTCGTACTCGGGTCATATCTTTTCATCTTTGCATCATTTGCATAATAATCTTCTCCCTAAGTTGCACTTAAGGGTGTGTTGGTGTGAATTAAAGTCTTGTACCTAGTAATTTATTTCACGAGGTAATTAGGCGATTTATTCACATGATTAATTTTACTTAGTATATAAGATTCTTTCTAGAAGTCTTAGTTGGCTTTTCTAGAACTTATCTTATGTAGATTTATGCATCATTTCCTAAGTAGTTAGTTTGTTAGTAATCTCATGTCATAGGATTAAGACACATGCCACAATCATGTGCAATCATATTCCTTACCTTTCCTATATAAGGAAGGTCATTGTACACTTTGTGTTAACATACTTCATACCTCATCATCATTTTGATAAGTCTTAATATCAAAAAAGATCATATTCTTGCATAATCTCTTGTAGAAGATTTTCTTTTTTTTTGTAGGTGGTCTTGGGTGTTGAGCTAATCTTCAACTAAAACTATTCACACTTTCACCCAACTTATAAGTAGAAGTGAGTTTAAGCATTTCTAACTAAAAATTAATTTTGGTCAAACATATGATCTTGTAAGATTCATTCTAGCTAAATTATATATGTCCACAACTTTTACAACTAAAATTGTTGTTTAACACCACTTTGAGGCTAATATACTAAAAAAGTAAAATTATTTGAAAAACATGATGTTTCAACAACTTCTACTCCTATAATTTTTTTTAAAAATAAATACAAAAATACCCTTTTGTAGATCCATAAGTTTAGTTTTCAAAAATGTATATATTTTAATAGTTTAATTATTATTTGTATTTTCTTTTTTATTTCTACTAAAAAGCTAGGTTATTAACATAAAATATATTTGTATTTTCTTTTTTATTTCTACTAAAAACTTAGGTTATTAACATAAAATATTAGGTTGATTAACATGTCAAGGAAAAATAGTGAAACATATTAAAAAAATTGAAAAAATATGATGCACTGGATAAAAGAATCTATATCAAGATGGTATAATTTTTTTAATATTTTGGATAAATAATTAATATGAAAGTTGACTCGAATGAAAACAACTAAGTTTTAAAATACACCCATTTTAATATTTATTTAAAAATATATATTTATCAAAATTGGAAAAAAAATATATCCATGCACTAAAGTTTCAAGTTATATTTATACACACCAAAAAATTTGAAAGAAAAAAAAAGTAAAATTTAGTATATAAAGATTGACGACTCATATAACTTTATCAACTAAATTATAGTGCTAATTTATAAAAAACAATATTCAAATATTTTTTTAATTTTTTTTTCAAAAAAATACAAACATAGAATATACTAAAAAATAAATATTTTATTGGTTTACATCATTTCAAAATTCAAAACATATATATCACTTTTTAGTGATTCAAGTTTAAAAGTTAGATCAGTGTTGGTCGTTTCCTTTATAAAGTGTGACACAATTTTGTACTTTTACTTACCATGCTCATACAAATCATATTGATTTTTAATATCACTTTTTCATTGAGATGGTTAAGGGTGTTAGAGTCATGATATAGAAGATTGACAACTTAATGTTTAAATTCTTTTGCTAATAATGAACATTTTAAATAAGTTTATTTCATATAGAGAGGCCATGGGCCTTGTCTCTTCCAACACTTGATTTATTTTTTAGTTTTCTATTATGTCTTGTAATGTAAATGTTAAGCGATGGAATGCTAGGATAAGAGGTGTAATCCATCATTTAATTCTCTCAATTGATTGTATTTAATTATGTAGATGATAAATAATGTATGATGTTTAAACATTTTGGAGTGGACTAAATGTGACATCCATGTGTGAGGGGGGATACTATTTATTTATTATTTATTCTCTAGATACTTGGAATATTTTGTAAGAATGCATTGAATATTAAGGTTACATGTAATACCCCCATGTTTCTAATACTATTTACTACTATTGTTTGCTTTATATGTTAGTGTGATACTGAATTGTGATGGTGATTGATTCATCGATTTGGTGTGTGGATGCGTAGTTTAGTTGATTGCTCCAATTGATATTATTATTATGATTTATGATACTCTGTATGTAGGGTTTGGATTATTTTATTATGTAATGCTTTCTCTCTAATGTTTTATATGTCGATGTGATAATCCTATGGTGATCATGTTATTTGAATTCAGTATTATTTTATAATGCAATGGTTTAATAATTAGTAATGATGCAGTAGTTAAGTATCATGTTATCTTATGATCAATTTGGTTAGAAATGTTAGTTTGTTATTGATATTGTAATTGTTAGAATAGATTAGGTGAGAGGACAGTGTAGCATCACTCGTTCACGAGTGCCCTGCTACACTGCAATTCCTTCTCATGATAGGATGTTTGATTATATATATACATGTGCTACTTGACGTTTATTTGGATGCAGGATTGTAGGAATAAGTCTCGATTCCACTGCTTCGGCAGGACAGGGCGAGCAATAAATTAACCCAACGGGTAAAAATGTTGAAAAAGGGAGTAGGTTTGGAAGTGTCCCCGTCCCAAGTCCGTCGTCCTGTTGTACGTTATTGTGTCATGACTGAAGTGTTTGTTCTCGTTGATCGTGTAGTTTGATTGTTGAAGTATTCATTTTATTTATGGTTCATGTTTATTTAATTAACCTTATTTTATAAGATAATTGATTAAAGTTGTCTAGTTGTTTTGATTTAATTGTGTGTTAGTGAATGTTAAATTTAAATATATAGTAAATTAAAAAGTGATTTAATTTATTAAAAGAGTAAATAATTATTTTAAATTAATATTGTTGATAATAATTAAATTAAATGAATATTGATAAGGATAATTTAAATATTATCTTTTTATTAATATTAAATTAGAAATCATGTGGCGGGGCCCTAGCTCGGTTAGCTAAGAAATGGTGTTCCGTTCGGCTCTCTTCAGTCCACGAGTTCCTAGTCTCCCGTCTAAGTAGTCTGGGAGAGCGTGTGGCCCTTGGCCCTTGGCCCGAATCACGTTAAAAGTTTACGAGAGCATACTTCGGTTATAGGGGTCGTGCTACGATTCTAGCAGTCTAAAAAAATAAATAAAAATAATTAGAAATCATGTGGAGATAATATCTTGATTAAATAAATTATTTTAATTAAAATTGTAGATAAGTGTGCTTTTAAAAGCTGGAAAAAGGACCAATAGGAGAGAGGCTTTTTGAGAAAAGAAAGCAGAAGAGCTTTATTGATCTTAATTTTGATTTATTATTTTTATGAGGAGATTATTCACACACAGAAGTTCTGCTCTGTTGTTTTGGATCTGGAAAAGAAAAATAAAAAGATGGTTACAGCTTGGTGTTCGGAGGTAAGGTATTGTGGTTTTGGAAAGATAGGTCGAGAACATTGAAGGCGAAGATCGAGAATTTGAAGCGAGAAGAGATGAAGAGGTTTCAGAAAGGATTCTTCATCGAACGAAGGATTCCAGGTTCCTTTCAAGTTCATTAATTCTCTTTTGATTTATTCTTTTGTAATAAATTCTTGACTGCCATGTTGGAAGATTAATTTTTCCTTGTGTGTTAAAAAGAGTTTCCTGTGATTGGGATTTGTCTGTTATAAATGTTTGTATTTCTCTGTAGTGAAAACCTTGTTTTAAATTCTTCAATATAATTTATTTAAGAAATTATTGAAAAGAAAATCATATTGTTATTGTGATGAATATTTTTGCATGCCTAGACTTATATTGGATCTTTTGAAAATCTATTTATTTATTTTATTGTTCAGAATCTCTTATATATATATATATAATTATAATTTGTTTGAGTTAAACCCTCGAATCCTCTCTAGGAATAATAGTAGTACCTTCAAAAATTTCTTCAATGAAACTTAATTTGAAAAATAAACATTTGAAAAGAAAATCTTTTTTTTTTATATAGGTTTAAATTTGCTTGCTCAATTTTATATTGGATCTGTTAGGGAAAAAAAAAAAACTTGTGATTATATTAATTGTTTCAAATCTCCAGATGGAGATATATATATATAGATATATATTTAATTAATATTCTGTCCTTTTTGAAATATTTATTTATAAACTGGATTTCGAATGTACTCTGTAAAAAAAAAAAAAGAAGATATGCATTTTTTTGATATTCGTTTTATTTCTTTTCGTTTTTTCGTCCAAACGAGATATATGTAAAAAAAATAAATATATAATCATAAAACAAAATATTATATAAAATAAAGTTTAATTTTTTAAAAAAGAAAAAAAAAAAATTGTAAGGGGGAGGGGACGGCCATGCTGTACCCCTGTACCCCCCCCCTCTGTTTTGTGTGGCCGCTGCAGCAGTCAAAGACTGCCGTACGCAGCAGCCCAAGTGGTTGCTGGCACGACAGCCCTTGGCTGCTATGCGCGGCTACAGGGGAGGCCGCGGCCTCCCTATTGGGAGGTTCGCAGCCTCCATTAGCCCTTGTTTATTTTTTTTGAAATTTAAATTCTATTTTATTTTATTAAAAAAAAAATTCGTATTAAGTTTACAAATTTATTTACTTATTTTTATTTATTTATTAAATTTAATATAATGTTTATTTGTTTTTATATATATATACCCATGGATAGTTTAATTATGTTATAAAAGGATTTAAAAATATATTATATATATATATGTATATATACACGTGATAAGGTGTATATATACATACAAATATATATACATTTATATATATATATTTGTAGAGTGATAATTCTATATATTGAGGACATGAGTAAAGTGTATATATACATATAATTTCTTGTGTTGTAATGTTTGAAAAAAATATAGTATAAATTAGGATTGTATAAGTGTAATTGTGAAAATTAGAGATAAACTACGTGTTAGTTAAGTGTGTTCTTGAGTAGTTGATTTATTTAATTGGCGGAATTTGTTGTTTATTAGAATTAGTTTTATGGCATTATTTATGTATTTGTTGCCTCTCGAGTTTATTTGTTTAATTGTGGTTTCTTTTGATCGGGTTATGTATTGCGGGAAACCCTAGAGTTAATTTGCTCTAGTATAGGAACTGAAGTTGTTGATTAGGAACTTCCAGAGGTA
>VDFB02268197.1:0-12422 GCA_007258455.2 Sequoia sempervirens | reverse complement strand
TTTCTGATACTATTTACTACTATTGTTTGCTTTTATATGTTAGTGTGATACTGAATTGTGATGGTGATTGATTCATCGGTTTGGTGTGTGCGGATGCGTAGTTTAGTTGATTGCTACAATTGATATTGTTATTATGATTTATGATACTCTGTATGTAGGGTTTGGATTATTTTATTATGTAATGCTTTCTCTCTAATGTTTTATATGTCGATGTGATAATCCTATGGTGATCATGTTATTTGAATTCAGTATTATTTTTTTAATGAAATGGTTTAATAATTAGTAATGATGCAGTAGTTAAGTATCATGTTATCTTATGATCAATTTGGTTAGAAATGTTAGTTTGTTATTGATCTTGTAATTGTTAGAATAGATTAGTTTGTTATTGATATTGTAATTGTTAGAATAGATTAGGTGAGAGGACAGTGTAGCATCACTCGTTCACGAGTGCCCTGCTACACTACAATTCCTTCTCACGATAGAATGTTTGACTATATATATACATGTGCTACTTGACGTTTATTTGGATGCAGGATTGCAGGATTAAGTCTCGATTCCACCTGCTTCGGCAGGACAGGGCAAGCAATAAATTAACCCAACGGGTAAAAAAATGTTGAAAAAGGGAGTAGGTTTGGAAGTGTCCCCGTCCCAAGTCCATCGCCCCGTTGTACGCTTGTTGTGTCGTGGATCAAGTTTTGTTCTCGCTTGGATTGTGTGAAGGTTTGATTGTTGAGGCATTCATTTTATTTATGGTTCATGTTTATTTAATTAACCTTATTTTATAAGATAATTGATTAAAGTTGTCTAGTTGTTTTGATTTAATTGTGAGTTAGTAGAATGTTAAATTTAAATATATTATAAATTAAAAAGTGAGTTAATTTATTAAAAGAGTAAATAATTATTTTAAATTAATATTGTTGATAATAATTAAATTAAATGAATATTGATAAGGATAATTTAAATATTATCTTTTTATTAATATTAAATTAGAAATCATGTGGAGATAATATCTAAATTAAATAAATTATTTTAATTAAAATTGTAGATAAGTGTGCTTTTAAAAGCTGGGAAAAGGACCAATAAGGGAAGAGGCTTTTTGAGAAAAGAAAGCGGAAGAGCTTTATTGAATATTTATTTTGAGTTATTATTTTGATGAGGGGATTATTCACACACAAAGAACTTTGGCTCTGTTGTTTTGGGGATCTGGAAAAGAAAAATAAAAAAAGAAAAGAAAAGAATTTTTGTTAAAAAACTTCGAAGAAAATAAATTATTTGAAGATAGATAGATTCGAAAAGAGAGCTGCACGAGGCGATCGAGAAGGAACTGCAGGAGGAATTCGAAAGGAGGTTACAGAAGGGATTCTTCACCAGACGAAGGACTCCAGGTTTTCTTCTGTCATTTATCATTATTTCTGTTGTACTTTGAAACAATATCTGTTTGATGTGTTTTGAAAAATTATAGAATAAATTCTGTGATTTTGGAATTCGTTCGTATGAAACCCTTAAACCTTTTTGTTGAAAACTTCAGAAAAAATCTTTTTGAAATTCTCCAATATAATTAACAGGGAAATTGATTATTTGAAATAAAAATCATTGTATGATGGAATGAATCTATTTACCAGAGTAACATCTGGAATGAAAATCTTATTTTTCCTATTATTTATGTTATAAGTTTTGAAGGATTAAAAAAAATAATAATAAAAATAAAAATAATACTACATGTATTATTTCTATATAATCTGTCTCTTTTTAAAAATCTATAGTTGCTGCTCCTCTCTGTACCAAATATAATCTACTGAATAAAATATATATATATTTATTTCTATACAATATTATAAAAAAATAAAAAAATAATATAATTATAATTTAAAAGTGCTCTGAGAAAATCTACCATTTATCAGACTTTTGGAATAAAATATAATTGTGAAAATTTATGTGTCTGAATTTCGTACTTATACTACAGTACAAAATTAAAATATATCAAAATATAAATAAATAAAAATTATATATATAAATTAATATATTGGTTTTATTAGTGAAATGATTTTATAAAATAAATTTGGTTAAGCAAATTCGTGCATCGAACTGTCATGCATTCATTTCGAAAACGAAATTTAAATTAAACTAAATTGAATTGAATTAAAGTTTGTTAAAAAAAATAATAATAAATTTTATTTGTTTTTTTTTATTGGGGAAGGTGGAGGTCGGCCCAGGCCGTACCCCCACGGACCGCGGGGCGCAGTCCGGTGATGGCTGCGTACATCAGTCCCCTCACTGCCTTATATGAGTGCGGGCTTTCTTCAAAAGCACGTGTAATATTTATCAGTTGATTTGTTTTTCTTTTTGTTGTTTTATATAATTCAAAATTTTGTTGTATGACATTCGATTTCATTAAATGCGTTTTTCTTTTGTTTATGTGTGATTTCAGCTGTTTATTATATATATATATATATTAAATTAATATTAATGTTAATATATGTATATATGTATGTGTTTATATATATATTTATATATATACCGTATATTTAGAGTATGATAGTTTATTAATTTAGTAATGCATTTATTAATTGATTATATTTTATTTAATATATTTATATATATAAATATTATATATATATAAATATATGAATTATTTAATTTAATTATTATTATTATTATTTTGTTTATATAGTGAATTTTAAATATTTGTTTATATATATATATACATAATTATGTATATGTATGTTGGACACTAAATTATATTGTCATGGTTAGGAAATAGGTTGTTTTGTTTTAAAAGTGGTGATATTACAGTTTAATTAGAAAATTGGAAATAAGTTTTGTAATTATAATTAAAATTGATTGGTTAATTTTTAAACAAGTTTATAGGGTTATAGTTTGGTTGAGAAGATTGAAATAAATTACTTGTGTTATTTTGAAATGAGTTTTTATCGTGTAATTGATTGATTTATGAAATTGGTGAAATTTATTGTGCTTGTAGTGGGTTTGCATTGATTTATGATTTTATGCACTATTGAGATTATTTATTTTGTTTAGATTGATTTTCTTTAATTCGGGTTTGGGCATGAGGGAAACTCTAGAGTTGATGTATCTTGATATAGGAGCTTAAGTTGTCGTTTAGGACTTCCAGAGGTGGAAATACTATGGCTTATATATTTGAGCTTGTAATTTGATGGTTGTTCTTGGGTTTTGGTTTTGAGTGGTGATGTTAATGTACACGTGGACTATACCGTTTGTGAACGTTTTACGTATGATTTTGGGCGAGAGGGTTGTGCCTCGCGGTTGATCCATTGTTGGTTCAGTTTTTTCTTGTTGATTCAATCATGTTGTGTTGGATATTTTGTGTTGAGTGTCTAGAGAGAGTGGCTCTAGTGGGGGCCAGCGCACAAAGGGGCTGTCAGGGTAACCCACGTAGAGTTAGATTAATCAGTGATAACTTAAGTAATAAACCACGGGTGGGGATTAAACACTAATAAGATAATTGTGAAGCCTCGTCCACCTGTTAGTGTTATCACAGACTAAAGGGGACTGAGAAGGCCGTGGTTGGCAAGGTCATTGCCTTGTCTCCATGAAAGGTTAATGACTCCGCATGAGTAACCCTATGGAGCGGCGCCTTGAGATAGGCTGTCAGGAGAACCATAGATGGAGGCGGTACCTTAACTTGGTTGTCTGGAGAATCCATGTAGAGATGGAGGCGGCACCTTGTGATAGGTTGTCAGGATAATCCATGTGAAACCATGTGATGACACTCTCGTCTAACATTCTATTTGTGTTGATTTACTGAAGTCCTCTGGAAGTGATTTATTGATTTGTCTTTGATTCATTATTGGAAGTAGTCTTTGATATTGTGTCTTGAGTTTCATTGATGTTGTGATTGTGACTTGTTATGTTCTGAAGTGGTTTATTGTTGTGCCTTTGGATTTGTGGATTTGTTGAGTTTCTTAGTGGTCTTTGATGTTTGGTTGAAACATGCGGTGAGATGCTTGTGCTGTGTTAGGCGATCTGCCGGCATGGGGTGTTTGGAGTGGAACATGCTTGGCACCCGGGTTAGTTCCCTTACGTTGCAGATGTATCTTTTATTGGAAGTTTTGTGGATGTTGATGATCTAGTAATTCTTCATGCGGATATGTTATCGTCCGGATGTAATGTATTCATTGATGTATTGTCTCCCGTGTGTTGGGATGACCATGTTGTAAATTGTATAATATTGGTTATTGAGTCCTGTATGTTGAATGGTTATTCTTATCATTTGGATGTAATGTATATTCGGGCCTTGTGGCTGATAGGGAGCGATCATTTGTAATAGTTGTGTTAAGTTGTGTTAGATTTGTGAAATATATAAATGCTTCTTATCTTTATAGTATCTTTTCGTTGTCATATGTACATATATGTTATGAATATGGTTATTGGTTAATAGATAATATTATTTTTAAATGATGAAATGGAATGAATGGGATTACATAATGGTTTAATTATTGTTTTATATATGTTAGCATCGTTGTTTTGGGTTAGGAGAATAGTAATGTCACCTGGTGCTTTTAATGTGAGTAGTGGGTACAGAATTGAAATACATTGTTATGTAGAGACTCCACTTAGTATGTTTACTACTGTTCTTTTAAAAAAAAAAAAATTGTTAGTTGTTATTAGTTCCTTTGGGGTTATACGGTGGGCATTAAGTCGGTGGAATGTGCTAAGCACCCCATTGGGTCCCCAGTCAAGGATCGAGAGGTGCGGATTGGTGCGGTTGCAGCGACTCCAGAGTTGTAGTTGTTTTGGGAGCCAGTTTTCATCTATTCATTTGTATCATGATTCTTGTTGTATGGTTTTCGTGCATATTGGAAACACTGTTGTATCATTGTATCTCCAGAGCATTGTATTGTAATATAATGTTAAACTCGGTGTGGATATTGGCACTTGGGTTGTTATTCATTGTGTTGAGTTAGTATTATGTATATGTTGTACTTGCCTGAATGGTTTCTTATCAATGATTATCATGTATGTGTTATATTTGTTAATGTTTATTTTGTTATGGATTATATCTTTGGATTTTTATTCTTTATTGTTGTTGTGTGGATCTCGGTCTCGTAATGACTCCTCATGTACCCCAAGGGATGTATGTGTTAATGAATCTACTTAATTGAAAATTCATGTTATGATTTAATGTGTATTACATATATGTTATGTTTACTTTAAAAAAAATAAAATTGTGCAATAATTATGGTTTAATTTTCCTTTGGGGTTCACACGGCCAGGCGTTACATTTGAATGCTAGAAAATGTAGTGCAAAATATGCAAAGGGACTAATTTTCCCAAGGTGAAATGGTCAGGTAGATGGATTTTTTTCAAAATTTTCAAGAATTTGAATTGAATTTTATGTTTTTTATGTTTTTTAGTCTATTTGTAAGATGCAAATGCAAAATTTGAATGATTTTCATAGAAATTAAATGCAAAAATGAAAGCTAAATGATCTTTCACTAATGCAAAATTTGAAACCCTAAAATGCAAGTTAACCAATTCAAATACTAATGCAATGTTAATTTAAGCAAAATATAGGATGTAAATGCACTCCAAATTAGAATTATAATCTCCTAAATGCACGTTCACCAAAATAGAAACTATGAAAAATGAGAGATTGAATGAATGATGTATTCACACCCTTTTTCAAAGAGATTCCACTCTAGGATAATCCTGGAGATCTCAATGCAAAAGAGAAAGAGACCTTGCAATAGGGTTTTCCTAGGGATTGAATGTGATCTTATGAGGGGTTTACCACCAAGTTGACACTTGGAAAAGACAATGAAATGTATTATGCAATGGAAAACCCTAATTGAATGTAAATTTGAAATGAATGACCTGAAAATGCAAGTGAAATAACACTTAAAACTATAAAATTGAAAGTGTGCTCTTGGGAAATTGAAGAAGGAAGAATGGAGGTTTGGATCACTAGAAAATTTGATGTCAAGGTTGACTGGAACTCATTCTCTGAGTTGGGTGAATCAGTCCAGTTTTTGGGAAAATGCATAGGAACAGGTTTTCGAGAAAAGGGTGTCTAGATCTATAAAAATCTATGTTAGGCCTATACATTGGGACACATTTTCCAATAGTGGTGAATCAGTCCACTTCTCCTTTTTCTAAAATTTTGAAATAGATTGTGTTTGTATCACTCTACTCTATTCTTCCCGACTGATTTCTAGATTTGAGACTAGAAATTTCCACCTTTAGGTCTTCTCCAAGTCCCTCCAAGGCTTAATGATAACTTTAGAAATTTTGATCAATTGACAACTTTTCTCCAATATTTCTCATGAAATATGCAACCTAAATATGCAAATCACATGGAAAGGAGAGGGAATATTTTTGCAGGGTTAGTGAATAGGTTTTTTCCTTCCTCAAACCCCTTGTTGGTAATTAAACCTTGAAATGAAAGCAAATATGAATGGAGAATGATGAATGAACAAATAACAATGTTGTAACTCACCAAACCCTAGCAATAAGGTACCACAACTATGCTTGATATGGCTACAATGATTTTGGTTCTTGACTCTGGCTTGAATTGAGTTGCTCTTGGTTGAAACACTTGCTTGAATCATAAACCCTACATCACAATTATTATCACAATAACAAACATGACATGAGTGCAGTCTTTGACATGATGATTGGAACTTGAATGTTGCTCTAAAATGCTTGATAATATACCCTTGAACACTCTTGAATTCTATTGTGAATGCTCAAATTCTCTTGTCAACTCTCTTGAATGCTAGGTGAGAATATGAGTGAAAGAACCTTGTATTTGTACTTGATTATGCAAGAATTCCCAAAATTACAACACTATAAGCCAACATCAGATCTAGGAGAATAAATTCCCACTAGAATTTGGAAGTAAATTTGAATTTATACATGACTCATTCACCCAAGGAGGCGATTGAGTCCCATTAGGCATCATGTATGACAGCAAAAATGAAAAGTTCCTAGAAATGTGTGAAAACCAGTTCAGGACCAAAAGATCCAGGTGGGACCCATTCACCTAAGGTGGAAAATGAGTCCCAAATCCCTAAATCTAGGCCACACAAGCTAAAAAAACCTGAATTATGATTGGGTATTGATTGGTGTCGACATTATCCTCAAAAAGATGCAATAAATGAGGCTTGAGGATGCAAAATGGGGCCAATTAAAGTATAAGAAAGCCCAATTATTAATGAACAACCTAGAGAAGTGTTAAGGTGTGTTACAAAATTTTACAACACACCAAATAAGGAAAGATTAATGTTGATTTTGATTAAAAATAGGTTCATTAAGTTTAATTATTTGATAAAATCCTAGAAAAAGTGTGAAAGTGTGTTACAAAAGTTCACAACACTTTAACAAGGTGCCACTGAAATCCATTAGTTCATAAGGGCCCAAGACCTAACATTGTGAATGTGTCAACAAAATTATAATAGTAAATCAAGGAAAACATTAAGCCAAAATGACAAGGAGGGCTTGAACAAGCCATAAAAAGTAGAAGGGTTACTTTTTCGGTGACTCCAAAGTCTATAAATATTGGTCATTTTGCATGTAAAAGGATCTTTATGCTTTTTTACGAGCTTATGCTTTCTTCTTCAGAGGCTGAGAAATCATTGAAGGAGTTATATTCCAGGCTGATAAACAAGGGATATAGAAACTTGTAGGCAGTGGGTTTACAGGTCTCCAAAGGAAACTTCATACAGGGGTTGCAATTGTGCCTTTAGAGGATTTTTATTATGTGCTTTTGTAGGGTCTTGATTATAGATTTTAGTGTGTTTTCTTTGGAATTGGTAATCTATTATTTTGATGTTGTGAGTAGTACTATTGTGTGTTATTTTTCTATTATAGACAGCTCCAAAATATTTGTATTCTATCCCTATAATTGTATTGTAATTCTAGAGTGTTTTTGGTGCAAATCTATTAGGGTTTCAGGTGTATTTTGAGTGCTAAATTGGTGGTGATTGTGCATATTGTAAGTGCAGATTTGTAGACTTTCCAAAGTGAATTTTTATAAACTGTTATGCTGCCAAAATTCCTATTGAAACTTTATTTTGTGCTACAATAAAATTTTGAGTGTTTGTGGCTTCATTGCTAAAATTTTCAAGATGTTCGTTTTCACTAATTTTATGTAATTGTAAATCTAAGTTTGGTTATTGTCATTATTTCAAATGTGATGTAATTTTCCTAGAAATGGACATTATAGGGAGGGTAGCTAGAGACAGTCACCTAGTTCTCATTAGGACCAATCTTGACATGATGATCAATAGAGTGGAGGATAGCTCATGCTTCCTTTGTAGACATAGGTTTGATAAAAAACCTGATTTATATGTGTATACACATTCATCAACTCATTTTTTATAGCCTCTTGTTGAACTATAGATTTTTGGGTTCTTATGACTTCCCTTGCTCTTCTAGGGTTTTTCACCTAAAAGGAGAGAGATAGGACCAAAAATTCAAAGGGTTCATTCTAAATTAATGTTATCTATGATGTTATTTCTAACACCCCTCTATTTTGGCTCTTTTGATTGGCAGTGTTCTTCTTTGTTATGTTGTTTCTATTATGATGAGACTTTGGTACTTGGTTACTATTTGATCGCAAACTGTAAAGTGATGCAAATGCTATATTTTGATGTGATCATATTTTACTCTGATGTTATCATTATGGCATGTTTTGGATTAACTTAGTAGATGTTTTAATTAATGATGCTTTATGCTTTTGAGTATATTATTGATGTTAGAACTGTCAGTTAGTAATTTTGTATTGGTGACGGGGATGGGATTGTATCACTCACTTGCGAGTGCCCTACAATTCTGAGATTTCCTCTTCACAGTGTGTTTTATTATATTACATATATGCATGTTCGATATACTCTTTGTTCGCAGGTTGACAGCTACAAGACATCGACTCCACTTGATTTCACAGGTTTGAGTGTGTCCATTGGCCAAGAGTATTTGATTGGAAGATAGTATCTAGGTTTTTCGTGCCAAGTCATCACCCTAGTCATAGTGTGTCGTTGGGTTTTAGTCGGGTTAAGTTGCTTCTTTATTGTTCATCTCTCCTTGATTTCATTTAATTGCAAGTTGGAAAAGGTAAATAAATGGATTTATGTATTTAAGTTGTTTATTAAATTTATTTGGTTATAATGTTATAAATGTTATTTAATTTATTAATTAAGTTAATTTAACTAATAAAATTATCTAATATTGGATTAGATTTATTTTATTGATTAATTAAATTAATTAGGTTGAAATGAATTAAGTTATCCATTTTGGGAATTAAGAGTGTTAAATGATTTTAGAAAAAGAAAAAATTTTAAAAGCTTTTCTTAAATTATTTTAAAAAAGGAAATTTTATAAGTTTCATATGCTTTTTGAAAAGGAATTATTAAAAGTCTTAAAAGTTGTAAATTCTTTTGAAATGAAATTATTAAAAGTTTTAAAGTCTACTGGGGAAAATAAATTTTTAAATGTGTTAAATCCTTTTTTGAAAGAAATTTTAGTTTTAAATTTAAAAATTCAAAATATCTCCAAAAAATGCAATAACTATGGTGGATGGGATATTTTAGGTAAGTTGACTAAATTTGGGGAAGTTTTTCATTTTTCTGCGGAAGAAATTATTGTTAAAAGAAAAATGAAGGGAGTTTTGTTTGGATTATGCATTGTTGGATTTGGGTAAAGATTTTGGAAAAGCTTTGGAAGAATTAGAATTTGCAGCTCAACTTTAGTCTTCTTCTTCGAGCTCTTCTTCTAGCTTCATATCACAAGTTCCTTCTTGTTTTATGGTTTGAAAAAAATTGCATTTTCAATTTGGAAAACTTGTGCAAACAAATTTGAAAACCTTGTTAAAATCTTGAAAGAATTTAGATTTATTGGAGAAAATAATCTCCTTCAGCAAAAATTTCCAAGTTTTAATAATAGAAAATTGAAAGGAAACAAAAGAAAAGTTTAAAACCTCTTTGTTGGATTTGGGGAATTTCCATAACTTATAGCATGAAATTGTGTTTAAAATTCTTCTTCTTAGATTTCTCCTATAGATAATTTTCCCAATCTGGCTATATATATATATATATAATATACATATATATATAATTATAATATACATATATATACATATATATATACATATACATATATTGTTTATGTATGCAAATTGATTTTTATTTTGAGGAAAATTCTATGATTTTTTTTATAAAATAAAAATTCTATGTTAATTTTTGTTTCTCCCATAACAGGGAGATTCGTGTGTTTTTTCTTTTTTAAAAAAATTAATATTAAAACCTAAGGGTTTTGGGTGGGGTTTCTCTAATGTACCTCACATGGAGGCTACTGGGCCGGAGGCAACGCTGGGCCTCGGCTTCATAGGCCCCATAAGGGGAGTTACAAGAATACCTTTCTCCACGAGGGGTCATACCCCTACTTTGGAAAGGCCGCATGCCTTTGTAGTTTGTTTTTATAATGAAAAATTTCCTATTTTATTTTATTTGATATGTATATCATATAATATATATATATACATATTATATATATATATATTATTTAATTATTATATATATATTATATACATATATATTTATATTATGTTTTTTTTAATTATTTATTTAATATATACATTATGTATATTATTATATATAATATCTGTATATTATATATATAATATGTATATATTATATATTTTAAATGATTGGGAATGTAATTTGATTTTAAAAATATATATTTAAAAAAAAAAAATTGTATATTTAAAAATGTATATATAATTGTATATACATTGAGTATACAATTAGATAGGTATGTTTAACATATAATCATATTTAAATATATTGATTCTGAGTTGGTTACTTTAGAATAATTGATCGAAATACAATTATTTTTATAATAGAATGTTTTTATTTAAAATTTGAGTTTGATTATTGCGGATAATTGAGAAAAAATGGAATTAAATTATTAAGCTCAAGTTCCTTAATATTTCCAATGTAATCTTCATTATTTTTGAGTATTTGCAAATAATGTTAATTATCTTAATTGATTACATGCGATATGTTATTACGTTGTTTGGATTTAGGAAATCCTAAAGTAGGTCATTTAATTGCCTAAAGTGCCTTTTCATTATATGACTTCTCTCATTTTCGTTATTTGGGCAAAATGGGCTAATCAAGTTAGTAAGTCTTCCAGATGGGTTTTTTTAATTATTGGGGTTGTCGTATTATGTTAGTCAATCGTGGTATTGCCTTGGGTACTGCATATAGTTGTATCTTGTTGTTTTACCCAATTTTCACAAATAAGGATGGTTTGTGCCTCCTTTGGATTAGGAGTGGTTTATGTGGTTTGCGCCTCCTTTGAAAGGAGTGGATTATGTATTTTTTTTCCTCCAATGTTTGGAATGATTTTTCATTATTTGTTGCCTCCTTGGATTGGAGTGGTTGACTTGTCTAGTTTACCCATTGAATTGTGGTTTTGTACCGTGGGTGTTGTCAATAGGAGAGTGGCTCTTTGTGGGGGTCAAACACACAAAGGGGAACCAGGGTAACTCACTTAGGGTTTAAGTAAGTGATAACTTAAAAGGAATTAATGAAAAACTATTAGAATAAATAAGATAATGAATTCCTCTCTCATGACTCATGCACTTATCAAGGCTTGGGATGAGACGAGAAGCACAGTTTGTATGAGGGTCCGATGGTTGGTAGAGGCAAGCCAGGGTAACCCCGAAGTGGGGGTCTGGTAGCCTAGGAAGGTTGAGCCTGGGTAACTCATAGAAAATGTCATGTGACACTCTCTCCATGTCAACCAGAAGTTAGTTTATTGTACTGCATAGATGATCTTTGTTATTTGGAAGCATTGTAACCATTGTGTTAAGTAATATTGTATTTGTATTTCATTCAATTTTGTTATGTATTAGCCTGTGTCTAGAGGTAGATGGTCTTGTATAGGAATTCCTGGGTACTATCTCCTAGCATGGGGAGTGAGCCTTTGGGTATTACATGGTTTGGTGGAACGTGCACCTTTTTCTGTTGGGTCATCTTCTTGTTCGTGTGGATGAGATTTCCAGTTGGAGAGCTCATGGGATCCAGTTTCATTTCATGCTTTATTCATATCAGCTGTTATTGTATTTTATTACCCCTCATTTGTTATCGAGGTGGAAGATATGATTTATAACCATGCTTATTGAATTTATCTCATTCGGGGAATGAGTGTTGTAATCTTATTGTTAAATGGTCGTTAATTGAAAACATGTGGTATCTCTTTGTTTTGATGTAATTTATCATATATGGAATATATGTGTTAATTCTTTAAGCAATTAAATGTTATGTTTTCAATTCATGTTTTTCGTTTGGGTTTTAAAGTAACCACAGTCTCGTAACCTTAGAGGTTGTTGCAATGGGTAGTGAACCTGCATATTAATTGTACTTAAACAAAAAAAAATAGTA
>VDFB02268196.1:0-23548 GCA_007258455.2 Sequoia sempervirens | reverse complement strand
CATGTCAGAAATGTAGATGCAAAAAGTGAACAATTTGTGCACATTTGCTTTTGATCTTGAAAAAATAGCAAATCAGATCATAAGGCTCTGAAACTAGACAAGGGAGTATATAAATGTAGGGAGAATGGACAAAAATAATCCTTTCATCATGACAATAATCCAGTTGTGAAATACAAGCTCCAACAAGAGGTCACTTCGCATAACAGAGTTTGCAAACAATAGAAAAGTGTCAAAACCCTCCAGCTTCACTTTTCAAAACCTTGTCAAAAATCATCATGGGGAGCTGAAAATTGACATGCACATTCAAATATGTCACATGAGTGTTTCCACAAAGGGGTTTTTCACAAAAATCAACTGGCTCTGAATTATGACCCTCCAAAATAGGTCATTTAGGTATATTTTTTAGGTGCACTTTTGGGTGTGCAAAGACAAAATTTCCAATATGGGCACTTCAAATTTGTAAAATTTGAAGGTTCCACCACCTGGATAATAGGGTGAATTATTAAATGTTAATGGGATGGGATTAGGAAGGAACAAGGGAACATAGGGTGAATTAGGAGAAGATAATGGGACACGATCAAGAGGGGATAATGGAACATAGAATGAACTAGTAGAGATTAATTGGATGAGATTGGATGGGATAATAAAATATAAGGTGAACTATTAGAGGTTAATGGAATGTGATTAGGAGGGAATATTAGAACATAAGGTGAATTAGGCAGTGTCTAAGGTTTGAATATAGGACATGAAGTGGGAACTTGAGGTGTGTAGTAATAATGTATAAGAGATTTGGTCAATAATGAGCAAAAGGAAATGTTTATTATAAGGATGTGCATAAGATGAAATATGGAGGAAGGTGGTATAATATATAATGTGTTAAAGATTGGGATCTGTGATATTAAACATTGTTAAAATATGTGTGATAATAAGAATGAAAGAATGAGATGGACATTGAATGGTACAAATATATTTAGGATCTCACAAGACCAACCAAACATGACATCCTCTAATAGATATGGAAAATAAGATATCGTGGTAGATTCCTTACAACATAGTTCATTCACATCACATGTCATACACTCTTCATGTTTGGTTAAGTTGTGTGGTAAAGAGGATGATACAAGTGATAGGTGGATGGTGGAAGGTAAGAGTTAACTTGGTTGAAGGGATGAGGTAGCCTAAAAATGAGCATGAAAGAAACTATGTGAGATGATTTTCCACTATGATCTACCATCATAAAAATTAGGATGTGTCCACAACATCTTGTACAAGGCAAGTGGGTAGAGCTAGTGGTCATAGGGAGACCAAGGGATATGACAAGGGATTATTGGAATCATGGGCACATAGTACTAGTGAATACTATGAAAGGTAATAACAATAGCCATTTGACAATAAAACATGTTCTCTAACTTATTTACCGACTAGCAATAAGTAGTAAATAATCAATTATAACCTAAACTATTAATATTTTTTGTGAGGCTATAATATGCAAATTGACACCAAAGAGAATATGCATTACACATAGAGAAAATATTTTTAAGGTTCTATGGGCATGCTACCAACAAAATATCTTTCGACCTTGAACTATACTTCTTATGAAAAAAAATTCATAATCATTCTAAATTTATCAAACTATATAATATAAAATTTAGATGGAAAATAAGAGATAATTTCAACTCCAAGCTTTCAATTTATTAATTGAAAAAATTAGTTTCATTCATTCTCCACTTCACGTTTCTCCAATGTTTGTGTTTCTCATTATTTTTTAAGATTTGTACATGCAAAATTACCAAAACTAGCTAACATTAAATACAACACCATTAGTGAATACAAGTTTCTTGAGTGAAAGTTGTTTGATGACGTGAATAGCGAGGTGTGGAGCTCGAAGGTCCACAAACAAACTGTTTGATATTCAAAGCGTGTTAGAGACAATCATTCAAATAACATTCAATTGTTCACATGCAATAATTATTTCTTTAATACTAGTTACATACATGTGGACTCGACATTGAAAAGAAATAAGGTTCTATAGGAATGGTGCGCGTATCATGAACACTCCTACCTTGGATTTTCATCATATTGATTCTACTAGTTTAGTTATTCTTACATTTCAAAATAGAATTAATAAACAAAATTAAATGAACTTGCTGAATTTTACCTGAGTATCAATGTCAAATGTTTTGTTCAACAATGCATCTTTCATAACCATCTACTCTACAACTAATGTAGGCTATGTAGCTGCATCTTGAGCTCCCTGATAATCATACGCGTAATCAACACCGCAAGGGCGACAATGGTGGGGTGGAACTCTGAGCCTAGAAGTCTCGTCCACATTAGGCTCTACTAGAGGCCTCACACACTGTACAATGCTCTGAGTGAGTGAGCTAATCGACTCCAGTGTGTCCACCTCGACATTGGCCTTCACAATGGAAGGAATGACGACATGCTCCACCATGGGTTTGGCCAAGGGTCTTGGTGCCAACTATGGATTACGTTGTGCACCTGATCTATCATGTGTGGAGCACCCACCTCTACCCTGAAAGTCTAAAATGTCAAAAAAAATTGACACCTTATTGAGGACAAACTCACAATAGAGTTTCCTCAAAAAATACTATGGTACCTCATGGTTATTGCATGGAGGTTGGTCAAAAACCATTCACCATTGCTCCCAAAACTTATTTTTTATTAATTCAATGGTGGCACCAATGGATAGGGAACCTCCTATATGCGTGTGATAAAGGTGTGTTGTTTCTCGAGTCTATAAATAGGGCACACAAGTCGGCTTTGATAATTTTTTCTTTTTTCATATCTGCATATGAAAGACCACTAGCATTTAAAATTGTTTTAATTTATCCCTCTTATTCAACCAAAAATTGATTTTCTCACTCATTTCTCCTACATGTGATACAATCAACTTCAACGATTCGACAATCCCTCTCCTATAAGGGTGGGTTTCAACATGCTCAATTAATCTTCCAATCAATTGTTCAATCTCTCTTTTGTTGTTTTCAATTTGATTTAAGATATTTTCTTGGGTTCCTTGTGGATTCCTATGAACTGACGAAGGGGTTTGAGGTTGTTCTTGTTTGGGAGGCTCTTCATAAGGGGGTGATTATGAAATGTCAACGTTTTGATGTGGAGATTGATTTCTTGGAAATTAAAATAAAGTTTAAAAAAAACCTATTTCAATCTACATTCTAATTCAAATTCAAAATTAAAATAATAGAAATGCATACCTCTTCGATCTCTTCGACCTCTTTGACATCTTGATAGAATCCTTGCAAAGAATTGCAAGTGAAATTTGATCTCCTTTTGGCGAGCATGAGTTGGAAGAGCAGAAAATGGGAGCTCGAGTTGCAAATTGCAAAAAACATGAGGAGAAAAATAACCTATTTTTTTAAAGGGATTTTTCATTTGCCGAGTGCCAAATTTTGCACTCACCAAATGGTTAACTAGTTTGGCAAGCGCAAAATGGCCTATTTCGAGTTTTTTGTAAAAAGTGGCACCTTTTTTGTGTCACAAATTGGTGCATTAACCCTCATAGTAACTACTATTGAAAAACAAGTGCCACGTAGTGGCTAGTACTTTCCTTTATAGTATTGTACAATTATTGCTTTCAAGATTTGAAAAATTAAATGTAAATTTTATTAATGTGAATAAAATTAAATGTAAGTTTTGTTAACTATAGTGTTTTAGTATTGTTAATTAGTTCTTTTCATGACCTAAACCTAACCCTAACTCACACCCTAACTCTAATTCTATCCTTAACCCTATCCCTAACCCTAACCTTAATAATAAATTCTAAACCATTATCATTATCCTAGACCTGTCTCTAATCCTAACTATGGTCGTGACACTATCCACAACTATGGTCGTAACTATAACCCTAACAATAAATAATTATAGAGTGACATTAAAAAAAATCTATGAATTAATATTAGGAATAAAATTTGGAATAAAGATATTAGATGGATGAAATTTTAGAGCATTATATCTATTAGATTTCATATTTTAGTGATTTTTATTAGTAATATTTTTTTTAATTTATTTAAATTTTTGAATAGTTCTAACTATAATTTTTACCTTATTCGTAATTCTAATCCTAATCCTAATTATAATGCTTTTAGGATTATACTAATTAATAATAATAGGATTAGAATTATAATTTAATTAATAATTATAATAATTATAATAATTTTAATTTAATTCTTATTTGTATTTATTTATGTTTTGAAGTTAACAAAATTTGGAAAATAAAAAGGTAGCAATGTCAAATAGTTTAAGATTTAATTTTTATATTTATTTTAATTATGTAAAATCAAATCCCTAGGAAGATTATATTTATATGCTAATTAATGGATGTGCTTTAATTTAAGTTTTATTTTATTATTTTAGTAGTGTGAATCCAAATCTCTATAAAATAGCTAATTGATTTTTGAGATATTTTTTTTAATTAAAAAATTAAAATCACATACATAAATATAGAAAATTTATGTATGTATCTAAAAAAATCAATATATATATACATTAAAAAATAAAATATATTATATATATCTTATTAAATTGTCAAAATATTATATTAGTAAAAGTAAATGAAATGACTTTATAAAGTTAAAACTGAAAAACCATTCTTAAAAAAATGTAAAAATAAGTTAAATTTATTTATTTTAGAAAGATTTAATGAAATGACTTTATAAAGTTGAAAGTGAAAAATCACTCTTTAAAAAATTAAAAAATATTTTACCTTGTTTTCCTTATAAATTCGTCCATAGCATCTCAAATTTCTTAGTGAATTATATTCAAGAAAAATAATTTTTACAATTTTTAAAATTAAATAGTTAATGTGTTCATTTTAAAAGGATTAAATTATGTTTGAAGAGCATAAAATTTTAGTTTTAAATTGATTCAAAAGCAACTCATTATAATTAACAAAATGAGTTGGAAAACTAGTATCACGTAGTATTGCTTGCGACAAGTACTCATAAAATCGACAAAGGGATTTTAGCAATACAGACTTGACTAAAGGGAGGTGAGAGAGAGATGAGATACAGAGCAATAGGGATAGAGAGAGAGAGAGTGATGGAGGGAGATGTAGGTAGAGGGAGAGGGGAGATATAGAGAAGTAGAGCGTCAGGACCCCTATTTTCAATAAGTAATTTATAATTCAATAATACTATTTTGATGCATTAGTATTTAATTTAGTGAATGATTATATTGTTTGTACAAGTATGAATGTTTAACTAAATTAATTAGTAGTGAAATAAAAGTGAAATGAAACAAAAAGGAATTTATTATAATTTAATTGTAGATTTTATTTTTGCAAATAAATGGTAATGCTCAATTATTTAGAATAATTATTTTAATTGCTATTGAATGATATTTCCTTATTATTTATTTGGAATAAATATTTAAATTGCAATTAAAATGATATTCTTTATCATTTACGGAGGATAAACATGTTGCATAAAAATAAATCTTATATTTATTTATTTTCAAGATTTAGTTATTGGAAAATTTGGGGAGAAGTCTTTTAAAAAGGGGGGGAAAGCAATAACGGAAACACAATTATTTTCATAATCTTTTCTTGTTTCTATGCAAAATATATATATATACTCATTCTGGGGAAGCAAGAAGGGAGGTGGTTTAAAAAATGCATGTAACCGTTTTGATAGGGAAGAAGGGATCTCAATTTGGATCAAAAAGTGTATGACAAGAGGGATTCTATCCTGCTCAATGGAATTGAAATAGAGAAGGTCAGTTTCTAGAGAAGGAAAATGCTTAGGCATGTTTTTATCATATGAGATCGATCAGGTATGCTCCATTGTACACATGTTCTCTAGTAGAACATGGAAGCATAAGTAGATATCAACCTTTGTATTGTTGTTTTATTTGTGGTTTTCTCCTATCGATACCTTGCTACTGTGGTTACTAATCTCTTTATGAATCATTCTCCTCCTGTTTTGTTAAGAGATGTGTAGGAATGATTTGTTCGGTCCACGCCTTTATGTTCTATTTATTGACTTCTAAGCCTTCTTCATAAGACCTCTTAAACATATCCCACAATCAAGGCATTCCTTGATATCATAAATTTTGTTAGTCATTTCTTGTAACCCTTCCTTCTTTAATAGTGAGCATTACTTTCATTCTTTGAAATGTTTGATCTTCACTGTGCTATATATCATTGATTCTAACAGTTCATTCTTTATGCTACCTTCTTGACAAAAGAAGCTTGATAAATCATTATTCCTTGAACCACCATTTTTCCTACTTTATTCATCTATTGACTTTTCTCTGTCAATAAGTCAAATTTACCGTTGTCTCCTTTCGCTCTTTTAGGTAAAAGCTTATTTCTTGTTGAACTATTTTTTTTAACAAAGTGTTTTTAAATATACTAAAACCAGCATGGCAAGGTCTGCCAAATAGTAATCAAATAAGAGCTTTAATTATAATTTGTGATATTTCTATTAGCAATTACTACCTTTTTGCATACATCCTGTATAGACTTATGTCATTGATGCAATTATAATGTGCCACCATCAATACCATTAATAAGCATGTAAAGTAACTACAATGCATCAACTACTTGACATGCATATTTTGTAGAACACCTGGACACGCGTATTTGTAATAGAATCCATTGCAAACTATTGTAATGATGACACAGGTTATTTTGCCAACTTTTAGTAAGAATGGGTTGAGTTTATCTGTCTGTATGTTCACCAGAAGTCGTGGGTAAGAAAGGTATGAGCATGATGATAAAGATAGGAGTCCACATCCCTGCACCGGAATTTCCTTAATTTGCAAATGAAAGCAACTTAATCTAAGAGAACAAATGCCATTTTATTGCTAGCTAAAACAAAGATTGGCAATCCAATGCAAACAAGATTGAAAGTAATAACAACTATTTCAATGTGACTAAACATGTGATTTCAAAAAATTAATAGCTAGTTTCCAAGAAAAGTTACAATGTAGAAGAATAAATGAAATCAATACAATTTCTCTAATATTATTATCACCGTATTTGTCCTAATTTGTGCTAATAATAAAGTGCTTAAGATGCATTAATTTGAAAGCAAATTTCTCTATTTTTTTTTTGCTGCATAGATCTCCTTATCAAAGGAGATCCATTTCTATACATCACATCTTTGTGGCTTACTCACATTTTTTGTCTTTTCTTTACCTAGAAAGAGTGAGCGTTTGATGGCTATGTAGGGTTTATTTTCTTTCAAAAATACTGAAAGCCTCTTGTTTTGAGTAGTAGTGCTTAATTGCCTTGTGCCGTAGCTTGAGAACCACTTTTTATTGATTAGCTTTGGGTGATGCCAGGCATTATTTCATTTGCATGTTCCATCTTTGGCTAGATCCTTGAAGTTCTATGTACCTTGTTTCAATCACTCTTTAGTTCCAAATGATCTAAAATCATGGTTCTTCTTTTTCCTTGTTAGTTGAACCAAGTCTTTAAATAAGAGACTCTTTTAAACATTATAACCTTACCCTTTTCTTTATACCCTTTTGCATACTTTATTTTGGTTGAAGTTTCATGCCCTATACTCATGGAAGCATGCATTTTTTTGGTAGTTACTCTTATCAATTCTTATTTGCACTAAGTAGTACCACTATTGTTTCTTCATAATTCTACACTTGATAGGAAAACTCATTCAATCAATTTGCACTAAGAATGAATAGGAAATCATGTCAGTGAAGTCTATTGTGAAATGCACATTATATATATGTGTGTGTGTGTGTGTGTGTGTGTGTGTGTGTGTGTGTGTTTTGATTCTTTAATACTAAATCCACTTATTGTTGTTAATTTATTGAATAGGGAATGGCATATTCATGTAACTTATTATATTTTTCAATTTATAGAATTTGGGAAGATAATAGTCTTCCAATTAAGTTAAATAGAAAGAATGTTGTCAACATTTGAACTTACCTTATGGGAAATAATTGAAGTTGTGAATTTGACTTATGAAAAGGTTTAGAGAATTAATATTTCTTAGAGGTGAACTTTTGAATTAAAAACCACTTTGCTACTGGATTAACTAGATAAGTATCTCAATATATTCTTGATAAACTTTTGAGAAACCCTTGGCAGCCACATGAAGTCAATTTGTTGTGGGGTTAAGTTCCTGAGCGTAATATATGATGAGACTTATAAGATCCTCATAATGGCTCTTACAAGTGTTGTGAAATAAGTAGACCCTAGATACCTATTACCATCTGATATGGAGTAGACTATTAACTTGAATCATTGGTTTTATATAGAATTTCATATTGTTTCCAAATTGGACGTTCTTGGGATGAAGAATGTTATAGAAGATATCTATGCACTTTTTTTTTTCTACATTGTTGGAGGATGAGACCTAGGTTGATCTCGATACATAAATGTTATGTGGCGCAATAGAGTGTTCCTCTGTAGTTGATGACTTTATTAGTCAGAGATGTGTAATGAAGTTGTAAATGGTCATGTCAATGAGACAACTTGATAATTTCCAATGAGGCATCTTGTAACTAGTGAAACTTTTCATTAAGCCAGTGAGGCACTTTTACGAGTGGTTTTTCATCCCTACGAGGGTTTTCCACTCATGAAAATATTTGTGTTAATGGTTTCGTTGTGGATGCATTTATGATCTTTCTATTTCCTTAATTTGCATTATAGTATTTGAATTTACATGTATTGCTTAGATGATAATTCATGTGTAAGCCTACATGGCTAAATCTAATGAAGGCATCACATTTTTTTTTATTCATTGATGCATGTTATACCATTTGAATATAGTGATGAAAGTAATTAAATTATTCTTCTTATATCTTTGCGCCTTTTTATAATTAATTTTATTTTATTAATTTAAATTGGAAACTAAGGGATATAATTCTTAGATGAGATTTATGGACCTTACATAGAGAGGTAAGGAGGGAGAGAGGTGATATAGAGAACTGAAGAGAGTGATGGAGGGAGAGGTAGGTAGAGAGAGGGAGAGGGGAGATAAAGACAAATAGAGAGGGAAGTAGAGGTAGAGAGAGCAGAGATAAAGAGAAGTAGAGAGGGAATTAGGGAGGGAGGGAGAGAGAGGTGAGATAGAGGTGAAGAGAGAGGTGATCCCACAATAGTGGTTTACAATTTTTGGCCAAACTGGACAATGAAATAATTTTTTTAACTAAATATTCACTTTCAGGCATCTATAGCGGCTAAACCGTGAGGAATTTGAAGATGATGCAAACTAGAGTTTTGTGACATTTTGTTTGTAAATTCTAAATATATTTTTTTCAAAATTTTTGGAATCAATTTGCACTTCTTTTTCCATCTCCCTCGAAAACTAGTTTTTTCATATAACAACATTTTTAAAAAGTGACGCTCACCGTATAACTCATAACTTTTTTTCCATGAAGGATAAAATTCTAATTCTTTCGAATTTAGATTTGTAACTCCAATATCTAGTGCTTCCACTTGGTTAGATAGTTAAATTTATTGAATATTTTTTCTTTAATCAAGTTTCAAAGTCAAACCAATTACAATTCAGACATAGCACGACCGTATAACGCGTAACTTTTTTTGTATGTATCAAAATTCAATTTTTTTTTGTTCGATCAAGGACTTCAATATCTGGTGCAATCCTATTTTTCAAAAAAAAAAATGATAATCTGTTATTTTTCCATATGTGCAGAACAGAGAGCTTGATTTTCGGTGAAAAACCTATGTTTAATAAAACTAAAAAAACAAATACATAATAAAACCAAAACATATTAAAATTATATTCATTGGATAGCTCGTTCTAAGGACTACCTGATTCCAGTTGGGTTTGTGAATTCCTTGCCATTTTCGTCTTCAACTCAAGCTCCAAAGTGCAAAAATTTAGATTTTTTTGTGTCTCAGGGGGGATGAGGGATAAGGGGGTTCAAATGAACCCCTAGGGGTTCGAGTGAACCACCCTTCCATAAGGGATTTTGTTTGGTTTTTGGGCGGGAAAGAATTAAAAGGGTTCACTTGAACCAGTAGGTTCATATGAACCCCTAAAATTTAGTTTTTTTCCATGGGGGCATTTTTTGTGAGTTTTCCTTCCTCAATTGAATTATAAACCACTATTATGGCTTCACCCAGGGAGTGGTAGGGAGTGATGGATGGAGAGGTAGGTAGAGAGGGATTGGGAGATATAGAGTAGTCAAGGAAGAAGAGAGGGAGGGAGAGGTATGAAGGGAGAGAGAGGGAGGTGAGAGAGAGTGGTTAGGGAGTGGTGGAGGGAGATGTAGGTAGAGAAAGGGAGAGGGGGTATAGAGAGAAGGAGAGAGAGAGATATGGATAGGTAGAGAGGTAGCTCTTGAGCTCAAGGGAGAGATTCAGATAAGGGGATGGAGATAGTGAGAGAGAGAGAGAGGTCTAGAGTGTAAAGTATAAAAAATGAGTGAGATAGAGAGCAATAGAGAGAATGGTAGGGAGTGATGGAGGGAGATAGAGAGAGAGAGAGAGAGAGAATGGCATAGAGAGAGAGAGAGAGAAGCATGAATAGGTAGAGAGGTAGTTCTTGAGCTCAAGGGAGAGAGAGTCAGATAAGGGGATGGAGATAGTGAGAGAGAGAGAGAGGTTTAAAGTGTAAAGTATAAACAATGAGTGAAATGGAGAAAGCTAGAGATAGTAGGGAGTGATGGAGGGAGATAGAGAGAGGTGAGAGAGAGAGAGGTAGTTCTTGAGCTCAAGGGAGAAATAGTCAATTAAGGGGATGTAGATAGTGAGAGAGATAGGTCTAGAGTATAAGGAATAAACAGTGAGTGAGATAGAGATATATATATATAGAAAAAATGATATAGCTTGTTGATTACTAAAATTTTACCTATTGATAACTAAAATTTGACATGTTGATTATTGAAATTTGACTATTTAAAAAATTATAAGATCTTTCAAAAACTAGAATTTGCATTATAACTCCTAGAGATTTGAAACCACTCTCAAACATCGTAAAACTATATACATGAAATATAATTTGAAGTATAAGAAAGTAAATGTCCATATGTAAATGTCAACTTTATTTCATGTATACAATTTCACAAAAAGATAAGAAGAAGAAAGAAAAAAAAAAGGAGAAAGAAAAATTGTCAATGTAGAAAAAAATACGAGCGTGTTATAATGTGCTCGCATTTTGTGAAAGCATTCACATAACGTGAGTGAGTTACAATGCACTCACATTTTGTTAATGCATTTAAATAACATGAATGCATTATCATGCACTCACATTTTTGCTTGATTTGGGAATTCCCAAGCCTTTGGCTTGGATTTTATTTGGATTTCCAAACTAAAGGCTTTGACTACCTTTCTGATGCCCAAAAACGTGTTTTTGCATATTTAAAAAAAAATCACATAATCTTGTTCGTGCTCCCCATTAGGTTTGCACGTGTTTCAAAGTTGAGTAAAAGAACACCTGGGTAATGTTAAGCTCTCTCTTAGCTATCTAACGATGTATTTTTTTTGCATTTTGACTATGTTAAGGCTTTCATCTTTAATTTCTTTTGTTGGTACTTTTTTTTTGTCATTTTTCTTAGACTATAGGAATCGGTCGGGTATCTGTCCCCCTATAAACTGCAGTGTGCCTGGTAAACCTTTTTCACATGACCGATGACACTAACACGACACACCCTCTTGTACCATGAGGATGGTGGGTAGACTTGACCTCGTGACCTCTTGCTTGCAACAGGATGCTTTAGCCAATCGAGCTAGGCCCACTGCCCCTTTTACTTTATTTTTTAACCGCTCATTGAAATTTCAAATAAATTACACTTTTAGAAACTAGAATCCATTCTACACATATTCAAAAAAATTAGAGAGGAGCACGCTCAATTTTTTGTTTTTTAGGATGTGTCCACTTTGAAAATTAGTAAAAAATCATATATTTATTAAAAAATTATTAGATAAATGAGGGATAAACTACATGCTATTAGCTAATTTCTCACCAAAGTGATTTTAAACATAATATTTTTTAACATTTTAGGGGGGACACAATAGACGCTATGTTATGTTTTTTGAAAAAAATAGGACTAATTTATGTGGCCCCCATTTTTGAACTCCTTAATCTCTACCATTTTCAAAAAAATTACTAGTTTACAAAGTAGATTTGAAGCACTACGACCCTTTTTTTCATTGCGTCTTAAAATTTTGAGTGTAACTATCCTCAATTTCTCATCCAAGGTCAATATTTTTTTGATTTCAGGGAAAAAAAAAAGTGGCCACTTAAGACCCCCTTTTTTCCCCATCTTTGTGCACTTACCCCACCATCTTCACCAAGAAATTTGTAGGTCTTCTTCTAAATCACTAATGGAACATATCACATGTAGTTCTTCAATATTACCTTCCTCGTGCTAGGTATTTCTAGAAATTAGATGATCTCTCCATAAGGTAGAAGTTGAAAAACCATGTCAATATGGTTACTCATTTATTGGTCAACGAACTACATATCAAACCAATCATCGAGTTTTTTCTGCTCTTATTATGTATATTTTTATAGAGTCCCTTCAATACCTACTTAATTGTCACTGCCAAAATCACCATTGGAAGTCTTGGCTACCACTAAGTCATTGTGTGCCATCTCTTCATCCCATGGAAACACTCCACCATCTTCACTAAGGAAACAACATGTCTTCTTTTGGAGAAATAATGAGATATATCATATAGTTTGTCAATATTTCATGGATCTTCTTATTGCTTTGACACTAAATTGATGCAGACACTTCTCTAGACTTGCATATTAAATTCCAAGGCATGAATTTTTTCTATAAATGATTACTCAAGGAAATGAACATTATTGAAATGGCAAAAGGCTAGAGAGCTACAAGCACACTCCATTTCCTCTCCAAACTGGAATCTACAATAAGTTCCTTTTAATTTATGAAAAATCATATAAGAAAACACTTAAACATAATGAATGATTATCATTAAAAATTTAAAAGAACACATGACATCACCTTTATTTATTTTATCCTCAATTAAGAATCAACATACGATCTATTTCTGTTCCAAAATCTCCTCCCAACTCTATACATATTCCTCTAGAAAACAATTACATTCCAAAGAGTAATTCTTGCAATACAATGCATCTGCTAGTTTTCTTAAAGTCTTCTTGTAATTCTTGTAAAGTCTTTTTATCCAAGCTCTACTTCAATATCATGTGCATCTATCCACTTTTAAAAAATATGGTTAACATGTTATTAGTTCCTGCCGAGAGGAGGTTACTATTGCAATCCTTTAATTTTTATTTTTTTATCTGTATTGATTAAATATATTTCATTCTATTACTATAGTTTGTATTTTAAAACATATTTTTTATATTTAATAATTATTATTTATCTTTTTTTTATTGGTCCGAGTAGCTCTATAATTCATTTTTCATTTTAAAAAAACTTGAAAAATTAAGATCATAATAATTTTTCCTCAACATTATAATTAATAAGAGAAGCTGTTGGAAGCTGTTGGAAACGTGCAGAAACCTTCACGGTGGCAACAACACATAGAGACATGGAAATGAACAACAAACCTGCAACGATGCATAAGTATTCCGCCTCTGCAATGTTATTTGTTTCTGCATTGTCAATGCCATATGTGTGTCATGCCTCTGCTTCTTCATTATTGTTATTTCTTAGAAACAACAACTGATTCAACAACTTTATTTTAAACATTTTGTTTTTTTCATTTCTCAATCTTTGTGTGTAAATGTGGCCCGAGAGAAATCGTGGGGCTAATCCATGGCTGCATGAAGACTATTACATACGGCAATTTGAGGGCAACGAACCTAATCTGCCCACTCTCTGCGCAAAGGCGGTGTGCATTCTCGGGCTTCGTGTATCAGCAACTCACAGGTATAATTTTCATTAATCTCCATACACCCACTATGTTTCTCCCCATTTAATCATCACTGAGGTGCTCACAATCCATTCTTGTTGGACTACAATGAAGTTTGGAGTCTTGGTAATCTCGTTGGCTAGCAATGCAAAATCCAAGGGGTTTATTGGTCCAACAAACCCTATCACTAAATGCTATATTTGAGGTTTATTATTAGTGCTTTGACAACTTGTAGCCATGGTGGCTCTGAGATGTTGTTTCAAAGCATTATCTGAAGAAGGACAACAACAACAAGAAAATGTGAGGATTTGATTGGGCTAAAGGATTGACCAATAATCACTAGTCCAATAATGAGGTAATCTAGAGCCCTGTACTGCAAACTAGTGTAAGTTTTTCCCCTTTTTCTGCTACTATTTTTAGGCATGTTTTTTGAGGTTATGTTACGTCACACGTAGAACCTCTTTAGGAAGATCCTTAAATCATGGTTCTAAAACCTATCACATGTAAACGAGTAATCTGTCCCAATCTAGAGCGAAATTGATTCTTGTTTCTTAATAGGTGGGTGTTGTTCAATCCGAGGACTATCATTGGTCTATCTGATTTAGGTGGCTTCTGAGCATGCTTTTGTAGTGCTTAGAATTTTAGTTGGAGTGGTATTTTGGCTGTGTAAGTGCCCATTTTCGTTAGAGCTTAAATTGGAAGCTATTATGGCATAGTTGGGGATCATTTGGGTTGACGGGGCTCGGTTCCTTAAGGGTTGGGACACAGAATATATAATTTTCAATGCTATCTATTTTTAATTTTTAATTGGGATTGAGCTAAAGAATTCTGGATTTGGCACTATGTTTAGTGGGGATGATGGAGAGGTTCAGGAAACAGAGCAAGGAATTGATCTAAATCAAGTAACAGCATCTTGGTAGTCCTTAGTTATGAAATTATACAATTAGTAACTCTTGGTTGAATTGGGTATAGTTGGGAGCCGTAAATTCGAACTACAGTAGTTCATGCCTTTAGTGAAACATGAATGTTGTTCATTGCAACTTGGTACAGCATAGTGAGACTGTCTATCTGTAATTACAAGGTTTTTTCTATGCTTGAAAGGAAAGGAACTTGCTTTGGGCTAGCAGTGGTAAGCTCCCTCCTCCTTTTTCCAAAACAAGAATGAGAAATTTTCTGAGGAAGCTTCACGTTGGGGGTAGCCATTGAGAGGATGCAGATGGTTCGAAGTCTCCTGCAAAATAATTCTTCCCTTTTCCCCAGCAAATCGGAGGGAATTTTCTTTATTTTTCAGCAATTCGAATGTAATCTTCCATACTTTCTCAGCAATTTGGATGAATAAGTGGGTTGTAAATTAGGCAATATTAGCCTGGAGGACCTATTGGAAAATTGTTTGTTTAGATATTCAATTTTAAATGACTTGTTTATAGGTATTCAATTTTGAAGTTAATTGTTTTTACTGGTATACAATTTTGAACTAAATTCTTATTAGGGGTATTCAATTTTTTAATGAATTCATGTAAGATTGAATTTGGTGTGATTCTCGTCATGTATACACTAAATTATGGTTGCAAACACATGTGTAATTATAAATACTATAGAGGAGAAAATTTTTAGGATGATTGTTAAATTCTATTACATGAAGCTGAAATTTAGGGCTTTGTTGTGTTGGATATATATCACACATTTAAGAATTAGCATCGTTTGTATAACAAAAAATAGTAGGTTTTAAAGTTAAAGTTCTCTAAGAAAGTGAGTAGATGTATGCCAGAAAGTATATGCTTTTGTTGTCTTAATATTTTCATTCAGATTTGGAAAAATTCTAGGGTGCTTACAAAATTGGATTGAAGTATGCCAAAATTTAGGTGCTTTTTTCTGGATGGAATTGATGGCTAAATTGTTAGACATCTGACAAATAGAAGTTAGATATCAAACTAAAACATAAGAGACGTCTTATGGAAAATATGAGGCATTTTACAAATAAATGTCAAATTTTTAAGAAATAAATATATGTTTGGGGAGAAATAGCTTTTTTTGTTTCAGCCCCTATTGTAATATTGCTTATCACTATCATAATAAGCTGGATTTAGGCTAATATTGCAAGTAATATCAGAAAGGGAAGAAATGGATATGTTGTCTAAGATTGATACTAAATTTTGTGAAAATTTTAGGGGTTCCTGCTAAATTATATTCTTTTATGCTTAATTTTGGTAACATTTAGAGGAAATAGTAGCAACTAATGTTTGCATACTCAGATTTGCAAGAATTATGAGGTACTTGGTGCGCACTATATATAAGAATTACATTAGACATTCAACAAATAAATACTAGGCATTTAATAAAAGAAAGTTTAGATGTTCAGTCCTCTGTTTTAAATACCAGGCATTTAATTAAGATATTCTGGCAAATCCAAGCTTTGGCATTTTCAAGAATTCCAGTCCTTTGTTTCAAAAACCTAATCATAGATTCTGAAAATTAATTAAGTACTGAAGTTTGTTCTTTTCTCTCTACTTATCTATTTGCAAAGCCTAACACAGTTTCATATTGGTTTCTTCTCTTATTATCTGAGCAGATTTTGGGAATTTCTTAACCACTGCAAAAAATTTCATTGATTTCAAATTTGGTTCTTTTAAATTTTTTGTAGCAATTTTACTAATGGGAACCCAGGAGCAATTCAATTCTGGCAGTAATCCATAAAGCGGGGATGGAATGGATTTCAGAAGTCTAGATGATTTAAGGACAAATATGGATGTGGGTTTGGATGATGAAGATGTTGTTTCCACAGGGCGGGCCAAGAAGCTGTGGAAGAAGGTCAAGTATCAACTTGTAGATTATCATGCCTTGCCTGAATACTTGCGTGATAATGAGTACATTCTACGATATTACAGGTCAGAGTGGCCTCTCAAGCACGTTCTCTTGAGAATATTTTCCATCCACAACGAGACACTCAATGTATGGACATAAGTAAATGGCCATTGTTCCGTAATTCATGTGGTAATTTGGCATCATAAATATTGAATTTATATAACTATATAAAAGTATCATAGAATGTTAATTTGAGCACAAAAGTCAGTCAATAAATTTGGACACTTAGAAACAGTTTATGTTAGGCTGGAAATCCTTTTCTAGGTTTCTAAAGCATCGTCTCCTTTCCAAAAAATTGTACCCTACCTATATGTTTCTTGTCAATTCCTTGTTTTCTGCCTTTTCTTTAAGAAACCTACTCCAAAGTTTTTGCCATTTCAAAATTGTTTCTCTGTTTCTGAACTGTACTCTGCAATTCGTGATTATTGTTCTATCAATTTACCTTTTCCTATCATTTCCTTCAGAAGCCTACTACAATATTTCTATTGTTTCCAATGCATTTTCTCTAGATTTCCTGATTCCTATTGTTTTAGCTTGTGTATTCCAAATTTTATGTTATTGCCAGTGAGGATCAAGATTTAGATTTCTATAGATATTATATTTCCAAGTTTCTATCATGATAAAGCTAACCTCTTTACAAAGAATCACTAAACCAGTGATCTATGATAGGATAAATCCACACCCTAAATATAGACATTAAACCACTATTAAATAATTGGTTAACTTATAGGCCTTAAGCACTATCACTATAAGTCCTAAATATAATGCAACATAAATTATATATATAAAGCATACATATATAGATAGACATGTGTATATATGTATTTTAAAGTGAATTACATTAGAAGATTTCACTTTAGAAAAGGCTTCTGATAATTGACCAAAGTAGGAGAACATATATATATATATATGCATATATTGAGTGTGTAAATATATATATATACACATGCATATGTACATATACGTGTGTTTTTGTGTTTCGAATAGTCTTTTAGAAGTTTGAATTGATTTTTTATGTTATTTTGAAGACTTGGAGAATTTAACATTCATGACTCACTGCAAGTCCTGGCTGTCAAACTCAATTGAGTCTGGAATATTAGCTATAGAGTCACCAAGGCTAACTCAGAATCAGATCTTTGGGTCCTTGCCAAACCCAACAAAGTGCAAGGAAACTCACACAATTGGTTATTTCCTTACGAAGATCCACATCAACAAGCCTTAATCAATCCACCACATAAGATGAAGGTAAGAAACATCTCTAAAATACTTATAAGGAAATCCTTTAAAAATCAAATTGAAAAGCATTATATGCATTCTAAAGACAACTAATGTTTCCCCAATATACACAGAGAATAACCTAACCTAAAATTCTGAAGTTGAGAAATCAAATAGCCAAAAACTGCAGTGCAGTTGCATTTGGAAGGTACGGTTCAATTATCAAGCTATAGCCTTGCATAACCAAAAAACAACCAAAAAAAAAAAAAATAGAACAAAACTATTATCATACAAAGCAAATAAAGGTGTTAGTAATGCTCCACATACTAGAACACATTGCTCAATGTGATTAGCATGTGATAACCTCTCTGGTAAGCAATTTGCAAGCACCTCCTGTAGGTGCCAACGAGATAAGGACGAAAGAGATGTTACGAAAGGCAATGCTGTTGACTTTAAATCTTCCTGTAGTCTTTGGAAGTCTGCCTTATTGGGCAAAGACGGAAGGCATGACATAAGCTTCGCCCACATGGTAATGTCTTGCTGATGATTTTATAAATTTAGGCAAGCTATTCAGTTGATATTTTCCTGTTCATACCCAGCAGTGACCTGCAACCACTGATAAACATTGTATTATCCATCATTCTCATAGTGAGAAGCTATGCATCTCTATAGATGGCTAGTTTTTACGAACAGTAACTTGTAAAAAATAAAAATGTTTCAACTATGGGACATTAGTTTTTAAAAGGTACCACGTACAGAGTATGGTTGCATGATTTACATGCAATATGCCACGTTGAAAGTAGTGTATTAGATTGGAGGACACTTTTCAATACGATTTGGGACCTATTTCTAAATGATATCAGAATTTTTTATTTTTGTTTGAAGCTTTGGATTGGTTCCCCAAAAAGTTATCTCATGTTGGGGAAAATAGCTTTCAGCCAAACTATTTTTAACTGTTTGTCTAATTCTGCATTTCCTGAGTATTAATTATGTATAAACGGAGGCAAGAAATATATTTATTTCTTTCATAAAAGATTTTGCAAAATATTAAATAGTAAAATATCATAAAAACCTAATAATAAATCTGTTGCAAGTGCTATGTTTAGCCTCTCATTAGACACATAGGATGAGCTTAAGTGTTCATTATCCATGTTTTGGTTCAAATCCTAGGAGGCATATTAGAATATGGAATTGGATAAAACACTAAATCTAACTATGTGTGGTAAGTACACTGACATATAAGGAAAGTGTAAAGAAATACCCTTTGGTTATAGCATCTAAGCTGAAAGTTTTAACATAAGGTGAACTTTCTAATAATAAAAATTAAATGAGTAATATTCATGGTGGGAATGGCTATAATAGTCCTTAGGCATGACATATTTGAGAAAAAAAAATTATACAAGGGTAGTTTTCTAATAATAATTATTAAACAATGAATTCTCATATATCAATTTAATAACTTACTCTTTTTCCATTAGCTGTGAACAATATTTAGATTTTTTGATACTACAGACATGCCATTTACATTAATTTATTAATTTTCACTCTATGTTATTGGGTTTGTTGAGATTCCAATTTGTGTTGTCCGATTGGTACAAATGGATTGATTTAGTGTAAAGCTATATAATAGCTCCAAAGTGGAATTTAACCTTCAAGCTTTGTTTTGGTGCTTTGATGGGTTGATCTAACATTTCTTTGAGCCACTCTAATTAGCTTGTGATTTAAGCTTTTCTATGCATTTCTAAACCTTAAAATTTGAGCTATGTGATAGAAGTTATGATCTTGATAAGTAGGATGACTAAAAATAAATCTCTAGCAACTATATTTAGTTTGCTTCTTTGGAAAAACATCTTTCTTTGTTGCTAGCTTAAAAGCTCTTGGCTTGAATTTCTCTTTAATCTCCTTTGCATATCACTTGTTTTATAAATGATAATCTAAATAATTATTCATTAAAAAAATATAAAATATATAAAATACTCTCATTCAAACAAAATTATGTAGACTATACACAAGCATATTTTTACCTCTTAATATATTTTAAAAATAATACTAGTCTTATACATCTTTTAGTTACCAAAAAAATATTATTTTTATATTAAAATAAATTACATGATTCAAAACTAGCATCAAAACATCACAATTTATATTTTGGTAGGTCGTGTAAATATTCTATCTAAAATCTTATGATATAATTTTTAGTAAATTTGACTTCAACAATATGACTAATAACATTATTTTTAGTATCTTGTGACAAAATTAAAACCAATGATGGATGAGAATCTAATGTAGACATTTCTCTAGACTTGCATGTTAAATTCAAAAGTATTACTTTGTTCCAAAATTTATTGCTCGAGATAATGAATATAATTAAAATAGTAACAAGATCAAGCAACACAAGCTCACTCCATTTCATATGCAAACCAAAATCTATAGTAAATTATTTTTAATTTATGAAAAATCATATAAGACAATAGTTTAAAATAGTGAATTATTATTATCAGCAAAATCGAAAAGACATACATCATTGTTACTCCGTCTAGCCTCCACTAAGACTAAACCTTTAATCTATGTATATTCCAAAATATTCTCCAACTCTAAAATCTCCACACATACATATCCCTCTAGAAAATAGTTACATGTTAAAGAATAATTTCTATAGTACAATGCATCTCCAAGAAAAATAATGAATACGTGAAAATAAAAAGAAATACCCTTCTAGTCTAGAAACGCCATGCATTATCATGTATTTCTAGTAATTACTCTTGAAAAACAAGTGTCACATAGTGGCTAGTACTTGTCTTTATAGTATTGTGATTATTGTTTTTTAGATTTGAAAAATTAAAAGTAAGTTTAATTAATGTGAATAAAAATAAATGTAAGTTTTGTTAATTATAGTGTTTTAGTATTGTTAATTAGTTCTTTGCATGACCTAACCCTAACCCTAACTCACACCCGAACTCTAATTCTATCCCTAACCCTAACAATAAATTATAAACCATTATCCTAATCCTAGACCTATCTCTAACCCTAACTATGGTCGTAACACTATCCATAACTCTAGTCATAACTATAATCCTAAGAATAAAGAATTGTAGAGTGACATAACAAAAAAAATCTATGAATTAATATTGGTAATAAGATTTGGAATAAAGATATTAGATGAATAAAATTTGGATCATTATATCTATTAATCATCTTTTAGTGATTTTTATTAGTAAATTTTATTTTTAATTTATTTTAATTTTTGAATAGTTCTAATCATAATTTTTACCATAATGGAGGATCATAATAATTAGTAATAATAAGATTAGAATTATAATTTAATTAATAATTATAATAATTTTAGTTATTTTAATTTAATTTTTATTTGTATTTATTTATGTTTTGAAGTTAACAAAATTTGAAAAATAAAAAAGTGGCAATGTCAAATAGTTTAAGATTTAATTTATTTATTTTTATTTTTAATTGTGTAAAATCAAATCCCTAGGAAAATTATCTTTATATGCTAATTAATAGATGTGTGCTTCACTTTAAGTTTTATTTTATTATTTTAATAGTGTGAATTCAAATTAATTAATTGATTTTTGTGATATTTTTTTATTAAAAAATTAAAATCACATATATAAATATAGAAAATTTATGTATCTAAAAAATCACTATATATATAAACAGTAAAAAAATAAAATATATTATATATATCTTATTAAATTGTCAAATATTATATTAGTAAAAGTAACAATTTTATGAAATAACTTTATAAAGCTAAAACTCAAAAACTTCTTAAATTTAAATATATATATATATATATATATATCTTATTAAATTGTCAAATATTATATTAGTTAAAGTAACAATTTCATGAAATAACTTTATCAAGCTAAAATTTAAAAAAAAATTAAAAAATGTAAAAATAAATTACACTTAGTTATTTTAGAAAGATTTAATGAAATGATTTTATAAAGTTAAAAGTGAAAAATCACTCTTTAAAAAGTTAAAAAATAGTTTACTTTGTTTTCCCTATAAATTTATCCATAACATCTCAAATTTCTTAAATTATATTGAAAAAAAATAATATTTTAAAATTAAATATTTAACGTGTTCATTTTAAAAGATTAAATTATATTTAAAAAACATAAAATTTTAGTTTTAAATTGATTCAAAGTTGGAAAAGTATTGCCTACGACAAGTACTAGGAAGAAAATCGATAAAGGGATTTTAAGCAATACGGATTTTACTAAAGTCAAGTCTCTTAGTCGTATTTTCTGTGTTCTTCCTTGCCTGAGTAATCTGCGCCACGAGTTCTAAACAATTGTCCGCCACTATTGACTTGACTCTAAAGGTTCGTGAACGTTACGCTAAAATGTCCTATCACCGTGTATTATACGTAACTAGACAACGCCCACTATAAACAGGGGTAGCAAATGGACGAGAATAAACATAGAAAGCAAATCATGGCCATGGAAAATAGAAAGAGCAAGATCTTCTCGTGCTCTTCAGTATGTGTATTGCTTATTCTATTAGTGTTAGTGGATGTGGGAGTCTGTCAAAATTGTGGATGTAATGGATTGTGTTGTAGTCAATATGGCTATTGTGGAAGTGGAAATGCCTTCTGTGGGGCTGGTTGTAAAGAAGGTCCCTGTTATTCTTCTACTCCTACTACTGGCGGAGGAGGAGTGGGTTCTATAGTTTCTTCTGATGTTTTTAACTCTATAGTTGGAGGAGCTGCGAGTGGGTGTGCAAGAAAAGGGTTTTACAATTATGATTCGTTTATTAACGCTGCTAATGCTTTCAATGGCTTTGGGACATCTGGGTCTGCTGATGTTAATAAGAGAGAAGTCGCTGCCTTCTTTGCTAATGCTGCCCTTGAGACTGGAGGTAATAGATGCAATATACGCTGGTTTATTTTTATTTTATTTTCTATCTATGCTAAGTAGTGACGCTTTTCGATTCAGTTGCATAATCTTAATCACTTATTGCTTAGTGAAAGATTGCTAATGAAATGTAAGTCTAAAAGTTATGGCAAATTCCCCCATCAGCAATTCATTGACGAAAATTTATCTTTATAACAAATTTATCTTAAATAAAATTCACCACCAGTAATTCATCACCTTGAAAAATTGATCCATTAATATTTGGTGTTTAATTTTTCATGGTGATGAATTTTATTCAAGATGAATTTATCATGACAGTGAATTTTCCCACTATGAATTGTTGACGGTCAGTGAATTTTCCTAAAGCCAAAAGTTACAGCTAGCAGCATTACTAAAAAGGGTTGTATGTATTACATAACAGAGTTCTGCTCCATCGAAGAGAAGAATCCTACCAAAATTTACTGCAATGCCTCTTACACTCAGTATCCCTGCAACCCTGGCAAGAGTTATTATGGCAGAGGCCCTCTGCAGCTTTCATGGTCGGTAACCATTTTCATTTCCTACATAACTAGTTTTCAAGTTTTAATCAATCAGTCTCTATAGCTCACGTAAGGTGATGACAGGAATTATAACTACGGAGCGGCAGGAAACTACCTTCAATTCGACGGGCTGAAGAATCCAGAGGTGGTGGCCACTGATCCGAGCATCTCATTTAAGACGGCGGTGTGGTTTTGGATGAAGAACAGCAACTGTCATACAGCAATTACCACTGGCCAAG
>VDFB02268195.1:0-35506 GCA_007258455.2 Sequoia sempervirens | reverse complement strand
CTTAATCAAGTCCAAAGGGTTTGAAATATTTACCAATTAAACAAATAAGGAATGCAGTGTGAAATAAAAGCATTTTTCAATAATCCAACCTTCATGCATTATGAATGATGGAGACAATTTACCAGAAATTGTAATTCTATGTAACATTCATTGGATTGCAAAGCAATGAACAAAAACAAGATATAAAGTGCGTCCATCTTAAGGATTTGGAAAATTCAAGTGTTTTTCAAAGAACATTGGGCCCAAAATGGAATGATTATAGCCATGCACGGTCAAACCTAGCGCTTGTTAAATGTAGCAATTAAAACAATCAAGCAAATCAAGACTCTCAAAATGTGCACCGAAAATTAGACTAATAAGCAAATATTTGATAGATCCCAAAAAAAGCCTAGCAGACCATGATCTAATAGCAAGGCTGTAATCTAAGTTTGATGGTGCACTGTCAATGCTTCAAAAGACCGTAGTCTAGTATTGAAACTGGCCTGAAAACACAAAATCCTAAAAATGTGTACGTCATTCTGAAGGGCTTCGCATCAGTGGCAAAGCGCTACTAATCTAAGTTTGATGGTGTCCATTAAGAGACTGCACATGACCCTCAAAAAGTGGTAGCGGTCGAGTAGGGTTCGAATGTCTCTCCTCCTCAATAGCAAGCACCTCCCTGTGAAGCCTCTCGAGCTCGCAACGAAGGTCTTTGTTAAAGAAAACAAACCCCAAAATGGGCTACAAATGCCGGCGCCAATAGTAGCTATGCGTGTTGCAGATGAAGATCTGTTAATGTCGGCGCCAGTAGCAGCTGTGCGTGTTGCGGATGAAGGCCGTTAATGGAGTCCCATTTTCTCCTTTCCATTTGCCACTATAATCGCGATTCAGATAATGGCACGGGGAAAATTGCTTATATCGGCTTAAAACTCTTGAGCCAATTATATTTCAGATATTTATTTTTGGATATTTGTTTTGTTAAATATTTTGCATATTTACTTTAATTATATAGAAATATTTGTCAAATAAAAAATACAATTGAGTTTTCATTTGTTAAAATGAAACTTATTAATAACTTGCTAGGCAACAGGGGTGCCTATAGTTCTTGGAAGGAACTAAAAATGGGTGGAAGTAGTCACACTCCGAAAGTCCAAAAGAGCTACAACTCACAACAAATAATATTGTGCTTCAAATAATAGTGTGCTTCAATTTATTTATTTATTTTTCAATGTAAAGTATCATAAAATTGAAATGACATATATTCTTATTATTTCAATATTTTTTGTATTCATTTTTTTTCAAAATTAGGTGTGACTAATCTAGACACCATTCTCTAAAAATTAAAGAAAAATATATTACAATTATTTTAGATCAAGTTGTGTGTCATACATTAACCCAACTTAATAACTAACAATAAAATATTTGATAAGATAATACTAAAGATTATCCAAAATAAATTTTAATATCATATGTGTCTATCCACAAAAATATTTTAAAACTATTTTTATGTACTAATTTTTATGTGGATTGTTGTACACAAGAATATTTTGGCCTCTAACATACATACATACATACATACATACATACATACATACATACAAAATACATACATACATACACCCACACACACATACATACATCCATACATGTTAGTTTTGTACATCCTTTGTTTAACAAACTTTCATCTTTTGTATATTAGAATAAAATACATATTCAAAAACTAAAAACTAAATCCTACATTTTATATTTTTGTATCATGTAAACACTCTATTTAGAAATGCTTCAATCTTTGTCCCAAGTATAATAAAATTTAATTTTCAAGATTTCTTTTATAAATTTTGACCATTTTTTAATCCCATCAACTTGCATTTACTCATTAATCCAAAAAACTAAAATGATAATGTCAATGTAGAGAATAAATGTTGAAACATAGAAACAATATTAAATATAATAATTAATAAATAAAATATGAGATTATATGTAAATATGATAATAGTAGAGTAAAAATAGAAAAATAAACCTAACACCATACAAACTATATTATTTATTAATATACAATTATATTAAAGTAATCTCTAAAAAAAAAATGGAAAGAAAACTATCATAGGTAAGAAGATTTTTCCATTAAAATCTTTGACTAAAGTCAAACCTCTTAAGACATTTTATTTTCCCTTTCTTGATTACTATCAAGTTGTAATTTAATATGAATAGTGTCTATATATTATCGTTTATAAAATAATATAACACATATTAAAAAGATGGATGCTAGTAGTCACACCCATAAAGTCCAAAAGATCAACAACCCACAACAATAACATTGTGCTTGAAATAATTATACTCATCTAAAAATTAAGACTTTATCCTCCACTCTAGACATGGCTCTAAAGGTGTGTGAATGTCACACAAAATGTCTCAACTTATATTATACATAAGTAGATATTATGCAATCATAAAGATTGGTATCAAATGGAGGAGAATTGGAATAAATTAAACAAAACAACACTTAAAGTATATTAAGTTTTTAAAAAAGAGCTAAAAGAATTATCATACATAACTACTCACAAAAAGAAACATTGTATTATTTTTGAATTATGAAATTGGTTGTAAATGTATATATAAACAACAACCTAAAAGATAATAATCATTATGTTAAGTATTCTAAAATATAATTTTATAATAGAAAACAAAAAGCAAAACATATTTTTCATTGTGTAGACAGGTAATCATTATCATGCATAAAAATAAATAAATAAATAAAAGAAAACAAAAAAGAGAAGACAACACACAAGATTCTTGGTCATTGCCACAGTGTTATTGTTATCACAGTAAATAGTTGTTGGATATTTATGAACTAAGTGTAGATCCTCTAATATCCTTCTAAACCATATGACTTGACAACTTGCCACTACTATGATAATATATTTCCTTTTATACGAAAGAGATAGCCATGGTTGCCTATCTTTTACTACTCCAAGATACTGTAAGGAAGTTAAGGTAGCGGAACAACTTCCTACACTAATCTTGAGAGGAGGATAATGCAAAAAAAATTACAGATATTTACAATAGTTAAATAGAAACTTAAACAAAAATAAACATAAATATCATGAATACCACAACATAGTGATTTATGTGGGGAAAACCCTTTCGAGAGAAAAACCCCACTCTAAAAGTTGCCCAATATATTATTCAGAAATCACAAAGATTACAATATACTTGCAGAGCAAGCTTCTTATAGGAACTTATCACCAACCAAAGATCCAAAGGCAACACGACCGCTATCAAACTCTTAAAATACATCACAATGCACAGCCATAATACAACAATCTCATAAAATAGGGTTTCCTTCTAGGGAAAGTCAAGCCAACAAAATATTAACCATCAGATTTGAGACCTAATGATGAATGGCCAAGATTTACAATTATATATATATATATATAATTTAGCTTTCAAAGGTGTTGCCCCTAAGCCCTCACCACCCGTGGTGTGGGGGTTACCCCCCCCCCAACTTACGTATCAACCAGTACCTTATGTAATTGCAAGGTTGAGACACATTTTCCCAATAGATACAACTCCAAAACCAAGCGATAAAACATAACCAAATGTGGATTTTTCTTCATCCACTAAACCAACACAATCAAAATATGTGTAACCAACTAGTTTAAAATTTTTAGTGGAAGAATAATGAAGAAGAGGAAAACTATCTTCAATGCCCATGATTATTGGTGTGTTTTTTGTACACCATTTTTCCACTACCATACTCCCCCTTCATCAAAAACCACATCCCAACTAACAATCCATTGCTTTATGTCAAAATTATAAAATATGTACCATTTAGTTGCATCAAAATATCCCACAATGATACGCAGTTGAGATTTTGCATCTAACTTACACTTCCACCTTTGAATAGGAATATGAGCATATGTTAGACAACAAAATATACGAAAGTGAGCCACAAAAGACTTATGATCACTCCAAGCTTCCTTTGGAGATGTTATTAACTATTTTTTTGTGGGGCTTCAATTCAGAATGCATATTATTATTGCCAACACTTCTCCCTAATAAAATTTTGGAATATTTTTTGTATGCAACATAATTCAAGCCATTTTCATAATGGTACAATTATTTATTTCTACAATATTATTTTTCTAGGCATATAGGTTGCACTAAGTTGTTTCTTGATGCCATTATTTTTCCAAAAATGAAAAACTCTTTAGAACATGTAATTTCTCTCCCTCAATCTATTTTGATTATTTTGAAACAATACCCACTTTTCTTTCTAGCCATAGCCCTAAAAGTATTGAAGAATTCAAAAGACTCAAAAACCTACTTTATGTTGGCATATTGTTGTCATTGATGTCAAAAGGGAATATCATGCAAGGAAGATTGTTGGCATGATGATAGAGGATGATTATGAGAGATGTGGATCTAGTTCTAGAAGTTTGTGAGTAGTTTTATATACAAAGGAGTACATTTTTCAAATGTTGCATAGTTGACAAAATGTTGTCACCTTTTTGCAACAATGGCTTCCAAACATTTAAATGAGAATCTTTTGCCAGATTCGACAAGGGTTTTCTGAGAGTTACTTGGAAACATAAATTGCAGGTCCAAAGGTTGAAGGATGTGCTCAAAATAGTTTTACTTGTGCTCTCGAACACAATTAGGGTTTATCAATTAAATCCTAGTTGTTGTAGTCATGGTGCTCGAACAAAAATTCTATTTTTTCATTGACTTTCTATCGTAGGTTGCATGTAGCTTAAGTCATAACTTAAGCCTATTACACTATGAGGGGAACTGACCCCTTTACCAAGTGCTCAAGGTTGGCGAAGTTCATGTGTTCGAATTAGGGAGATTGTACCATTTCTATAGGAGTCACTTTGAAGTCCCTTCGATGTAGATGGTGTGAAGATGATCAATGATCATGATCATGGCTTAGAGATCCGATGGTGCCTACCAGCCCGCAACACCTATGGTGGGGAAAGGTCGAAGCTCGACTTCTACATATAGAAGTGAGTAGCTTTTGAGTCCCTTCGACATGGCGATGATAGCTTGATCAACAATGAAGATAAAGCCTTGGAGATCGGATGGTGCCCATAGTGTATCTGGGGGGACTCGACAAAGGAAGAGGTGGCAAACGAAGGTGATGACATGCGAACAGGTGGCATTAAGCCATATCGGGGAGACTTCTGGATATTGGTTTGAGAAGTTTTAAGTCGCTTCCACACTACGAAGGTGACATACGAAGTTAGTGGATGGTGACCTCACGTTGACAGGTGGCAACAAATGATTGCATCAATTGAAGGCACCTCATCAAGGAGAAGGGTAAATATCACTAGGATCAAAATGTTAGTCCCTACGATAAAGTGAAGGAACCTCATCGGGGAGAATGATGAACATTGACGTGACCAAAATGATAGTCCCTTTGACACAACGAAAGTTAGATGATGACCTTGGTGGGACCCGACAGGCAGGTGATGATGGTGAATGGTGACGTGTGAGGACAAGTGGCGGCATGTGATTGAACATTATGTCAAGTCACATAGGTGATGTTTGTTGTATGGTGTTGACAAGGATGGCATGTGGACAATGGGGACCACCCACTCGATAGGAGCCAGTAGTGTATGTGTCAACATGTCTAGATGGCAAAGAGTGATTGCTTGAAAAACTAACTCACATCATTGTTATGAGTTGTGTGTTGATGATGTGAATGATAGGTGGCGATAGCCTTCCATCCTGCTAAGATTCAGTGGGCCCGTGGTCAGATCTCATGGGGAAGCAAGCTTTGGATGTGTGTCTTGGTGGACCCCATCCATGACAAGCAGTGTATGAAGGATATTGCTAGTGGAGATCGAAAGGAAAAGATCCAACGGTGACCACCTGAGCTTGTGTCTTACAATGCAAATCAACAGAATTTTTTTAAAGGTGATTAATTTGATGGTGATGTTTTAAAGATGTCAAGATGAACGAAGAGCCAAAGGATTATGGCACAAAGATAAGAGATTGACTACCCAGATTCAAATATGAAGATACTCAGCAGCTAAGTCTATGTAAATGAGGGTTTCGATTGGTAACTAACTCTGTGATTAAATTCAATTGGTTGAACCACCTCAACTACCAATTTTATTAATGATGAGATAAATAGTCGGCAACACGGATATGTAGGAAACAAAAATCATATTCACATCAAATATAGGGAGTATGAATTAAATGACCTACCTACTCTAGTGACTATTTGATTATAGATTTGATCTTCAAAACACATATTGCAGAGGTGATTGAGATCATAATCAAATCATATTGTCAAGAGAATGCATTCAATATATTCTAAGTTTAGGGTTTTGCAAGTTATCCAGTTTAGCAGATTCAATGAATTTATACAGAGTATGTGTGTGGCTCAAGATGAATTTTTAGCTTGCTGGAGAAGATAGTTATGGACATAAAAAATGGATGCTTCATTTTCTTGTCCACAAAATGGAATAAAGGAGAGAGAGATCCAATTTCACAATGTTCACATTCAAGAATACCTTAGAGATCTCAACCCAATGAAGGATGTGAGAGATCTGACTATAATATATCCTTGGAGATGATTGAGACAAAAGAGGGGTTCACCACCAAGTGTAAACTTGGAAAATGCAAAATGTTTGAAAACATAATGTGATATGCAAAAAGACCTAAAAATGCAAGTAGAATGTAACAGAAAACTATAAAACTAGAAATTTGCACTAGGAAACTGAAGGAGGTAGGATGGAGCTCTAGAATCCTGAAAAATATGATGTTGAAGCCAACTGGGACTCATACGCCAATTTGGGCGACTTAGTCCAGTTTCGGGAAGACTATGCCAAAACAAGTTTCAGACAAAAGGGTACTCAGATCTACAAAAATCTTATTTAGGCCTAGGAAGTGGGACTCATTCGCCAATAGTGGTGAATTATTCCACCTCTAGTTTTCTGGATATTAAAAATAGGAATCTGTAGCTATCAATATACTTTTTGCTCCTAATTCAGATCTAGGTCTGAAACTACAAAATTCAGCCTGTAGATCTTCTCCAAGCTTCTCCTAGGACTTTGACAACTTTGAATTTCTTTGACCACTTTTCCAATCTTGACTCCTTGGTAAATCTGCAACCTAGCCCTACAAATCACACACAAGAAGAGGGGAAAATGTTGTGGGGTTAATGAATAGGGGTTTGCCTTGGTCAAACCCCTTGTTGGTAATTAAACCCTTGAAATAAAATGAAATATGAAAAGAGAATGATGAATGAACAAAAGAAAATGCTACAACTCACCAAACCCTTGCAATAGAATGTTGCAAACATGTAAGTGATGGCTCCAATGGATGTAGACTTGAACTCTAGCTTGATGTTGATGGATCTTGAATGCAATGCTCACAAATACTACACCACAATTGTTAGCTCTAAAATAACATGATGCAAACAATCTTTGACATGGTGGATGACACTTGAAGAATGCTCTTGAAAGCTTGATAATCTTCTATTGAAATTCCTTGAATGCTCTTGTGAAAAAAATGCTTGATAGATGGGGTGAAATGAGTAAAAAAACCTTATATTTATACTCAATTATGCAATAATTCCCGAAATTACAACATCACAAGCTACCCTTAGGTCTTGGAAAATAAAAACCCGCCAAAATTTCAAATAAAATTTGAATTTTGAGTTAAAGGGGACTCATTTTCCACGCTAGGTGAATGGGTCCCACCTAAGGGGACTCATTCGCCCAAAATGGTGAATGAGTCCCACCTTAGGCATTTAAGGTGGGTTTCGGGATTTAAATGCTTTAAATGATATTTGTCGAGATTATTCTCAAAAATACTCATAAGTAAGGCCTGTGGATGCAAAATGTGGCCAATTAAAGCATAAGAAATCCAAATTATCAATGACAAGCCTAGAAAAGTGTGAAAGTCTATTACAACACTTTGAAACAAGGCTTGGTAAATGATGAAAAGAGGTTATTTAGGTGAAATACATTAATAAGACCCTAGAAAAGTGTGAAAGTGTGTTACAACACTTAAGTAAGGTACCATTTGAATCCTTTAATTCACAAGGGCCCAAGACCTAATGTGAATGCATTATCCACATTACAACACTGAATCAAGGAAACATTAAGCCAAAATCACAAGGAGGGCCTAAACAAGACAGAAAAAGTAGAAGGGTTACTTTTTTAGTGTCCACAATAACAAGTATGGAAAACCCTAACATAAGGATCAAGATGATCTGATCTTGTGTGAGAATCTCAAGGAATTGATTGCATATTGATGGATTTAAGCAAAAGGAAGACAATTAGAAATATTTCCAAGTGGTGTGTCTACAAAAGAGTGAAGAGAGTGAGTATTACAGTAGATAAATAATGCACTAATTTTGAATGAGTAGAATCCAAACAAAAATCATACATTCAGATCTTGGTTAATATTCAAAGTGTAGAACAAAGAATGTTCTAAGTGCATAACAAAGCAGATAGAGAGGTGCAATGCAACAAGATAGAACAATGAATATTCTAAGTGCAGAGGAGAAAGAGAGTGCAAAGCAGAGGGGATGTTTTGTTGAGATTGTAGCATCAAAAGTAAATAGTAAGTTGTAGTGAGTGCAACAAAGCATTGTAAAGTTGCAAAGTAAGTTGCAACATTGAATTGTATTCAATAGAACAAATTGTGATTCTGTTATTGTAAATATGATCGGTTGGTGCCATTAGATAACTGGGTTGGTGCTCAGTGCAGGGTGTTGGTGCTTCCTTGGAGCTGGCACTCCTAAATCATGGGACTGGTGTCTCCTTAGGGTTGGTGCCCTTAAAAATTATAAATAGAAGATTTCTTTGTGATGCTAGATTTGAGCAGTATACTCAATCAACCTTTGTCACCATGGTTTTTCCCATCTTGGGTTTTCCACGTATATCATGTGTTATGTGATTATTTGTGTGTGCATGAACTTATGTTTGTATGTTCTTAAGTTTCCAATCTACACATTAAGGATTTGAGGAAGTAATTTGCACAAAGGTTTTAAGGGCTGAAATTATAAGATTTGTTGATTCACCCCCCTCCCAGTAGATTGTTGTGTTCCAACAATTGGTATTAGAGCACCAGGTTCCCTAGGAGAAGCTTAATCATCTTGGGTAGATCTGGGGAAAGTGAACACAAAAATGGATTATCAAGAAGACTTATTTGCATATGATGAACCTCCTTTTGATGGATCAAAATATATTTTTTGGAGATATCAAGTGGAAGCATATTTGGGATCCTTAGTGTTTGATGTGTTGATTTCAGTAGTCAATGGAAATTCAGTTCCTACTACACCTCCAATTACTGAGGTTGAAAAAGAATGCATATCAGGACAATGCTAAGGAAATGGACACAATTCTTAATGGGGTGTCAAGCTCTATGTTTGTCAAAGTCATGCACTGTCAAACTGCACATGAATTTTGGAACAAGTTAAAGAGGATGTATGAAGAAGATGACAGTGAGGTGCATGCCTTGATTTAGAAATATGAAGGTGAATCTAAAAGTCTAAAGTTGGGTGAAGATGTGAAGAGTTCAAATACATCCATGAGAGAAGTTGCAGCTAGAAGAGAGATGGTAGAAGAATCTACATTTGGATCTAAGAAGGCTAATAAGGAGGAAGATGATTTCATTAGAAGACTAAGGAGAGGCTCCAGAAAATGTAAAGGTAAAACTGGTTATCTTGCTTCTGAATACATTTATGGTGAAAAGTATAATTCTAAGCAAGAATATATCAATAAAAGGAAAAAAAGAAGAATCTACACACAAGAAAAGAAAGTGGTTCATCTAAATCCAGTAATAGCTCAAATGTGTAGACACCCAAAATTTTCCATGTTATAACATTACCTAGTCATACATGACCTTGTAAGACATCTTGTAATTTTTTACCCTAGGTCAAATTACATTATCCCACTTATCCCATTTATTCCACTTAATCACCTTCCCCATTAATTAAATAAATCTCATTTATTTAATTGATTCCCCTTCACATGTCTCAAAATCATTCAAATTAAGTATTTGAATTAATTCCTCACCTTTTACCACATTGCAACATGTGTCACATGTGACTACAACTCTTCACATGCACACATAATTTAAATAATTTTATTATTTAGATTATGAGATTCCCACTCACATCATTTTTTTAGCCCGACTTATTTGTCTGTCATAGGCATCTTTTCCTCCAAAATAAATAAAAGAATCCCACTTATTTCCTCACATCCTAATTTTAGCCTCATGTCATAACGAGTACTTAATGTGCATCATAGGCACTAAAATTGCCTTTTAATCCTAGCCATACACATCACACAATTGACTTTTAATCTTATCCATCGAATCAAATCATCTCTTGCCTATAAATGTATCCTTTCATAGACCATTTGTATCCATCTTCTTCTAGTATCCTCACTCTACAAAAATTTCCTCCAATCTTCTCATCTATCTATTTATTTTTCCTTTATCATCTCCATCTTATCATTATGCTGTGAAAATGAGCAATCAACATCAACAATCAAACCTTCAAAATATTGCATTCTCATGCAGGTGGAGAAGAGCAATGGAGATAAATCAAATCTAGCTTGGAGATCGATTTGCTTTGCTTTCTTGCTTTCATTTCATGCTATTTTGTGCTCTATTGTGCTTTTTAGGGTTTCATTATAATTTGTTTATGCATTTTCCCTAATATTTTTACCCTTTAACTACAAGATGATCTAGGAATGCTTGTACCTTGATGGCTAAGGGAAAATAATCCCTATTCATGACCAAATACTCTGCAAAACACATGCATGGTATGGGTAAACATCTTGGTGAAGAGGATGTTAAAGTAGACGTTGAAGGAGAAATCATCTCATCCTTAGAAGAAATTGATAATTTAAGAGATGAGAATGTTAGTTTGGAAAAAGGAGAATAAGAAACAAAAATTGCATGCACAAAAGGAGATAGATAGGCTGACCAAAAACTTTGAAGAATTTGATCAAATGATAGTTAGCTTGAAGACACAAGTGGAAGAAGCAAAGTCCATAAAAGATGTAGTTAAATAGGAACTACAATCTAAATCATATGAGTGTATGAAGTTAGAGGCAAAAATAATGGCTCTAAGAAAAGATTTAGAAAATGCTAAGGAGAAAATTGATAAAGGCCTAAAGTTGAAGGGTGGCTAAAAAATACTTGAAGAATTGGTTAGATCACAAAAGCCATCAAAACCTAAAGAAAAGGTTGGCCTTGGTTTTGAAAAGGGAAAGAGACCTTAGATACTAGTGCTTCTGTAAAGTTATCTAACAAATTTAGAGCGGAAGAAAGATGTTGCACAAAGGAAGAGAAAGACTGCACGAGCTATTCTAATGAAAATGCCTCTGGAGATGGAAAATCGGATAAGGATGTTGTTGTTAAGATGAAGAAGCCAGATGAGGAAAAGAAGCTCGTAGTAGACAATAAGTTGGAAAAATCAGTCCCTAAAAACTTGAAGAAGAAGTAGCATACAAAGGGAGCTGATGCAGAAAGATTCTCAAGGATGAGATACATGAATAAGTCAAAGCAAAGAAGACCACCTCATCCTGAAGAAAGGAAAGATATGACTAGGTACTCCTCATTTTTTTATGGTTATTGTTACTCATGTAATCAGTTTGGTCATAGGGCTTGTGAATGTAGAGCTACACCTAGAAGGAGCATGAAACATGTGAATAAGAATGCATTTGCTCCTGTAGTAAACATGAATGTAATGTGCTACAATTGTGATAATTTTGGTCACATAGCTAAGAGTTGTAGAATGAATTATGTAAGACCTATATCACATAACAAAGGAAAGATGAATATGTCCCCTAGAGTGAACAAAGGTTCACATATTCCTAAGAAGGCTGATAAGATAGAAAAGAAGACCAAGAAGGTGTGGAGAGTGAAAGTTCAGTAGGAAACACTCAATGTGGCTACTCCTACCTTACATCACTAATCTATAGTGATAGGGCATGTTTCCAAGGGGAGATTAATTTGTATCATATTCATCCCTAGAGTGAAAAGATAGATCAAGTGAGGAAAAATAAGTTTTACAAATTTCTAACAACTTGATGGTTGTAGATTTATGGTTACACTCTTTCTCTTTGAATTGCTTGTCAAAGGGAAAGAATATTTGTAGTTGAAGGAGAAGGTAGTTGTACAAGTTCTTTACTAATAAAGTAAAAATTTACAAATGTTGTTTTTCTACAAGAAGAAGAGATATTTCTGATGAGTTGTTCTATATATACACTCAAAATCTATTTTGTTAGAATTGGTATATAGAGTGGTTCCAATTGGTATTAGACCATTGTGAATATGTACAGAGCAGTTTAGTTGGTACAAAGCCTAAAGTGAGGAAAATTCTTGTGTATATAGGAAGAGAGAATGGAGCAAGGTCCTAGGGGGAGTTGCTATTGGTATCAAATCAGTGTCATACTTGGTACAATGTAGTTCAGAGTGTTAATTGATACAAAGCATGAATTAGAACATTTGCAGTTGGTATTAGACCTGATTGGTTTAGAGCATAAAATGGCACTTCAACTAGAATTAGATAGTTTCAATTGGTATAGAGCGGTTGGTGCATTTGGTTTTTCCATTGCAGTCAAAGGAGAGAAAAAATTGGTATCTATTGGTATCAGTGAAAGGGGAAGAAAAAGTTTGTTTTTCCATTGCTAAGGAGAAGTAGAGGCTGCAAAAGCATGGTGACCTAAGATAATATGTTCAAGAGTGTGACCCTTTTCTATTGATGTCAAAGGGGGAGAAAGTTGTGCAAATGTTCAAGCAATTGAGCAAGGGGGAGAAATATTCAACAAATTAGTTGATTTGCAATCTTGAGAGATTTTTTTTGGAAACCCTAATTTTGTAATAAATAGATGAATTCTAATCCAGATATTTTAAAATTTGGAATATATACACTTAAATATATATTCTAGAAACATCATCCAAAAATTGAGTAAAATTCACCCAGATCTAACAGATATACACTTCCCAAATAAATTTGGCATAACCCTAATTCTACAATAAATCACTTATTTCTTCTCCAATTCCTTTCAAATTTGGAATGCATATCACTCAATGTGTTCTTTAAAATCCCTCCAAAAATTAGAAAAGCATCATCAAAATATGAAAGATATGTGCTTCCAAAAATTACCTCTAAAAATGAAAAAAAAAGTATTGCCTTCATGGTGTCAAGATCATGCTCTGATAGCACTTGTAATGAAATAAATTGCACAAAAGATGAAGGTTATATCAATTTTTCTACCAATACATGATAATAACTGAGAATAACAAGCCACTTTGAGGGGGGGGAACTTCCAAATATCTGCAAGGAGAACACAATTCACAATCTGATGATCAAATGAGACACACTACCTCCTATATATACCCTAATTATGCCTAGGATATCACCTAGGCTAACTTAGATGACAACATATAAGCTCTAGGCTGACCTAAATAACTAAACAAAACCATAATAATGATAATACAGCTTAATTAAGGTTAAGGTAGCCACAATCCAACTAATCATAACCTGATACATACTCTAATATTAAGGGTGTAACACACATGTAGAAAAAGGAAATGAGGCATTTGGAAGTAGGAACACTTATGAAAAAAAGGAGGTTACAAGACTAGAGAGAAGAATTAGTACAATTACACAAGTTGATCAAGGGTCACAAAGAGAAAGTGATGGTGCCACAGTTGCACATGTATAACAAAGGAGCATAATAATAATGCTCGTGTGTTGAGTAAGATAAAATATTGACATAGGGTTGGTACCATATAATAAAGAGTATGAAATTTTTGATAGATCGGTGGTGGATAAATAAGAAGATACCTTAAAATTTTAGAAGATTTAGTTTATGGGGGCTAAAGGAAAGAGTGTCAGTTGCATGAATATGTATCAAGTAAACTACATAGTTAGAAGGTACATAAAGGTTTTGAGGTAGAGCCAAAATAGCTACAAGAAGGTGATGAGAAGTAGAAAAGTGTGGCAAAGAAGGACCTTGATGTTGATCACAATAGTGCTCAGAGGTTGAGGGTCAATTAGAATTCATGTTTGAGTAGATAATTTTCTACAAGGATGGATTTTTAACAAAAGAGGAATCATTACAACATTAAATAGATCCATTAGAAAATGGATGTTGATAGCTAAGGATGACAAAGTAGGGTTTTCATGGAAAAAACTGAGCCACATATGATGGAAGTTCAACATTTAATTTTCATACTAGATGAGTGGCAACATTAAAGGACCATTAAGTGGGTAGGAAATAGAGGTTTTGCACCATGGGAACAATCAATAATTAATGTCAAGATCTAATAATAGGCAAAAAGGATGATGAGAAGGAGGTGAAATGTGTGCATTTATTATGTGATTTGGTTGATGCAGGTTCAAGTGAATCAAAAAAACTAATGCCTTTGACAATGCTTGAATTTTTTGCACTTGAAGTTTTAGACCATCAAGTTCTTTTTGTAAAAAATTATCTATTGTATGCTTTTTCTTACCATAATAATCACATTTGACTCTCCATGATTTGGCAGGCATGATTAAAACCAATATCAACACAAGATTACCCACCCAAATTACTCAATCATGAAAGGTCCCCAAAGTAAGATATGAGGTTGGAACTTTATACCTAGTGGGATATAGGTGTCACTTGCCAACAACAACGAATTAGACTTGATCTTAGTGCATACATATTGCCAAATTTGGCCAAAATCTCAAAGTAAAACTTTTACACAAGATGAGAAAAATATGATCCCACCACTAAAAAGTACACAAAAAATTATGAAATTTTAAAAAAAATCACTAAAAAATGTTACCATAGGAGCAAGAACAAAGCCCCATAAGTTCTAAAAATGAGAACTCGGCAACACCTATGATAATCTACAATTTCTGGAAACACAGGCACCAAAATAAAAAAACCAACTATACCAATTGTAGACATAGAAAATATACAAATTGATATCGCACACTCGATCCTGATCTACTAACATCACCTCATCCTAAATTATCCCTCTATCTAACCATTTAATTGAATAGCCTTATTTGATTAAATTCGTCATAATTCCCCTTTTAATTAAATAAATTCCTCGATTTAATTAAATCATTGTCTCTGTGTAATTAGCTAGGTCACTTCATCTTCCTATTTTTGATTTAATTAAATAATCCATATTATTTGATTAAATCTCAAAGTTCATCTAATTAAATTAAATAAATCAAACATTTATCTAATTTAATCTAACATCACCCCCTTTGGTTAAATATATCAAAAATATTTATTTAACTAAGTCTAAATCATTCTTTTCTCATTTTGAGTTATTTAAATCCTAAAATCTAAGTCAAAATGGTCAAATCAACTAACATCATTTAAATTAATCAAATCATGATCAATGCTAATCCTAATCACTCCAATCCTCTAGATTTTGCAACTTGCACAATTAATTCATTCATTTGATTTAATAATTCTCTATTTACTTTCAAAATGGCATCAAAAAGGGAATATTTTGTGTTCTTGTAGGTATTAGGATCTAGGTTCACATTTTGGCGCTAGAAGGAGGGCGGGATATCATTCTTTATCATCTTTTCTAAAAATTTCTGTATTTTTTGCTTACACAGAAAATTCCAATGTTGGGAGCTCAACGTCACTGTTTTGGCATCGCTATCTCTTCAGCGTTGCTATATAGCACCGTGGGAGACTAAAAGTGCGATGCTGGACTCGTCCCGCCAAGAAAATTTTGAATTTCTAACTCTGTCACTTGACCATTTGACTCGCAGGAAATTTTCAAAAAAACTGAACTATGACGCTGGGTAAAAACTGCGATGCTAGGCGAAAACTGCGATGCAATTGAGCTCACTGTCCCAACACATAGTGATGCTGATTGGTAAGCAGCGCTGTGAGGGAACCACTTGGAAATCAAACTGTGATGCAGTCACGAGTTGCGCCGCTGGCAGGGAGTAAAAAGTGGAAATAAAATTTTAGCACGTGCTTTTTGATTAATGATCAATTTGTCTTCTATTTTCTACTTTTTCATCTCTGTATTTTCTAGAATCTGACTGGTTTTATCCCTTGTAGGTTGGAAATCGAAAACAAAGAAAGGAGAAGCATGAGGAGGACGTTTCATTAAATCAAAGTGTTTTTGAACACTTTAGTGTTTGCTTAACATTTTTTAAGAAATTGTTATCACTTCTTCCTTAGGACACTAATTTCATTTGGGTTTAAAAAGAATCTTTTCATTTCTTGCAAAAGGCTAAAATGAACATTAGGATCACAATATACTAGAGTTTGTTTCTTTGGATAAAAATTGAACAAAATGTCGATCATTTGTCTTTTGGTGCTTAAAAAGAACTCACATTTTGCTTTGTGGATTTAAAAAGAACAAGTGCAACTTTGTTTTCGTGAAGGCTTACTTAAACTAAATTCATCGAAAAAGGATGTATGCGCTTCTCTCCCGCTTTATAGTGATCTTGAGAATCAAAAGGCCTTTTTCATGATTTTAGGTTGAGACAAAGCAATCACCTCCACACTTCGATTTGGGTTTTAAAATTGAACAAAATCTTGTGCGAGTGTGAATGGGGGCATTGTTGCGTATATTCTCTCTCTTTTTTGCCAACAAGGATTGATCGAGTTACGAATGTTGTTCCTTATTCACTTTTGTTTATCCTAGAGGGCCTACCTTTGGGAAAAAGTACTCACCCAAGGGAACGACTAAACCAATAACACTCTAAAGCCAAGAGTATTTCCAACCAGGATATAAATGTGGGTATTGCAGTAAACGCCAATATCACATGGTTGATTCCAACAAGATGGATCTGAAAGGGGACTCTTTCCGTATGGGTCAATCTCCACGAACAGAAAGTCCTTACTAAAACCCATGTTTTAGAATTTCCAAAATCCGTAAATCTATCTGTTGGTACAAGAACGATCGTTCTGAAGCCACCCCACAATTTTACGGTCTTTTAGTAGAAATGGAAAACATGCCATGGGATTTTCATGGGTGTTGATGCTTGGCTGCCCCGTATAAGTGAGTGTCATGGAGGGGAGCCAGTGGGGTCAAGCATCTAACCATTCGCTAAAGATAAGCATAGCTGGACTTGTCCAAGTTGGAATCCAACAAATATTGTCTTTCACATCCATAGGGTTGTACTTATTCTTGGGTTACAAAATGCATTGCTTGATCGAAAACATCTTGAAAAAAAACACTTAACCTCATCATCCAAAATTTCAAACCCTTTAGGAGACAAATATAATTGACTCAATCCATATGTTATTGCTTGCCCTTGGGATTCACATCCTTAGAGGTTTCTAAACATTGGATTACATCACGATTTTTCTACTAAACAATAGGTAAACCCTTTCCTTGAGTTCATCAAAATCCCACATAACATACTTTTTGGGATACGAAGAAATCAAGACATTGGACACTTAGTTTAGAAAACCTAATCAAAAAAGTGTTTTTGGTAAAAACAATTCACTAATCAAGATGAAATCAATTGAACCCCACACATGTTCTTGTGTATCTTTTGTCTTATGGTCTTTTGAGCAAACATTGATCTTTTGGTTTGAAGGGAAAAGCATGTTCTTCAAAACCTTGGCCTTGAAAACAAGTCCTTCTTAGGTTCATTTAGGATCAAAATCAAATACTTCATCCATTTCAAACATTTATCATCTCCATCTCACAAGAGACTTTAGAACTTTGCAAACATCATTCTAGACTTGGGTAAATCATCAAAATCAAAATCACCTTGTTTAGTTAGGGGTATGGGAATGCATCCTTTCTCATACCTCTAGTTAAATTAGCACCCCTTTGAACAAGTTCATCCTAAGATAACATCTAACATCTTAGGGTTTACAAGTTCATTATCCAATCAAACCAATCAAAATCAAATCCTAAGTCTAGCATTGATCCAAAGTTCCTAAATCAACACCCATATCATTCATCCCATTTTCATCCTTCATCTCATCATTGGTCCTAAACATCTTAGGGGTCACTTTTATAACAAGGTAAAAACACAAGAAGAAAATGGAATATAAACTCAATCCATACATCATGAGTAATCCAAGTCAACCAAACTATCAAAGCCTTACAATGCCAATTGATTTTTAAAACTCACATTTATACATAGGATCATTATCTCCTACAAACCTCAATGGTACGAAAAATGTGAGTATACCCAATCTAAATCTTGGAACACCTTTTTCGATGGTAGATTTAAACCCAAGTCCAACATTTCCACCAAATACTCAATGCATGAGTCTTCAAAAGACCAACATTATCTCACCAAATCCGTACATGCCAAAAGTAAATATACCAAGTACAAGATTACCAAACATGAATTCGGAAAACTTTGGGATAAAAATGTGTGTGAATCATACAAATGTTGTTCAAATTCCAAACAAGATGTTAATGACTCCATGTATTAATCCAAGTCAAGGTAACACCATGCAAAATCAAAGTTACCTGAATCAAGGCAATGTGAATCCCAACACCAACAATGTTCAATTTCAACCTATCATGCCAAATCTAAACATCATCCCAAATTAGAACATTGTCCAAAATCAATTTGTCCATAATCCCATTCAAAAACCACAAGTATATATCCCAAATCTTCTTGAACAAAAACCAAATCAACTATATCAAGGGAGTCAAGATCAAAATCAAGATCAAATTTGGCAAGATCAAATTGCTACACTCACCAAAATAGTTGAGTCATTGCGCCAAGAGACATCTCCACCACCATTACCTATATCAACATCATTCCTTGGTTTAGGGCTTCCCCCTTTACCTAGCACCAATCATTCCATCCAAATCAATCCACCTAACACCAATCAAACCATCATGTCAAATCTTTTGAATATACCATCAACATCGCACCAACGGATGGTATCTAATCAAACAACAATGTCGATCTCAAATTAAAATACGGTCTCCCAAGGACCTATCACCTCGGTCATTCCAACCATCCCTATCACTTCGATCATTCCAACCACCACTATCACATCTCAACCCCTCACTACCACAATCGCTTCAAGCGTATCTCAACCACTTGTCACTACATCCAACACAATTCTGAATCCGCCACCACTACCACCAAAACCAAATGCAGCAAGACAATATAACATTGCACTAAAAGCTCACCAGGCCTACCAAAAGGCCATCCAACAATATCTATCCACACAACAATCATCACAAGCCCAGGCTCAAGTGCAAGGGAAAGCTCAAGCCCAATATCAAGCCCAACAAGCAAATGTTGTTCAAAATCCCAACAAAATGTTGACGACTCCATGTATCGATCCAAGTCAACAATCACATAATCAAAACCTATCCATCAACGAACACATGGAAGATTTTTCTACCTCATCCAAAGATCAAATCAACATACATCAAGAGTCACTTTTTGATCATGATAAGAATCCTTTAACAATATCCAACAATGATCCATTTCAAGGAGTGTTAACATTATTTGATTATGTAATCAACAATCCATCGACCAATGATCATGTTGAAAATGTCTCTACATCACCTAATAAGTTAGAGAACATATCTCAAAAATTTATTCCAAAGCATGATCAACGTCTTTCACCAAGGTCTAGCAATGGTCCTTTCCAAGACATGTTTTTAGATATTGAAGGAATCTTCAACTCAACATTTTATCTAAATCCACTTAACGATCCAGAAGATATTGAGCCACTTCCCATTCCTAATAAAGATATCCAAGGATCCTTTGAAACTGACCCATGTCAAGAACTTGATCCACAACATGACAAATGCAAGTCCAAAATTAATCAAGATCAAGAATTTGTATCTCCAAGATACTACAATGATTTAATGGACACTCTCATATCTATGCAAGATGCACATACTCCTCCATCTACCCATGAGATGCTTTATATGGATGGACACATAGATGATCTTCATTCAGAACAGGATTCTTTTACTCCTGACATTATTACACAAAAAGAGAAGGTTATTGAGTTGTCAACATCAGGATCAGACATATCCCAAATTTAGACTGGGGACATCATGTATGAAGATATCCAATAGTATCCACTCAAGGAAATAGGTCAAATAGAACAAGATGTTATGAAGTCAATAGAGCAGAAAATTCCAATAACATCATCTGTAATGGTCATTTATCAAAGAATGCATTCTAAACAAGAGCTCTCGGAACAGGCGGATTAAAAGCATGAAGGTACTACTACCACCATACTAGGGGCAACTTCATCTCAAGCAAACATCAACATAGGGAGAACGAAGAATCCTTATGATGAAACCGATGCCAATACTACAACCAGTCACATCATGAATCTTCTTCCACCCATCACCCCATCCATAAATTGGGACCAACTTTGAAAGAAAGATTTGAATCAAAGTAAGAAGAACGTTATCAAAGAAAAAGAAGCTAAGGAGCATAATGGACAAATCAAATACACATGGATACCAAAGAATACAAAGAAAGATCATCCCTATTGAACTCCATCAGTCAAAGAAACTATGGGGAAAAATAAAAAAGGGAAAAGTATCCATCAAAGATGTCCACAAAAGCAAAAGCAGGATTTTCAAGTGACGTACAAAGTGTATCAAGCAGTTGGTCCTAATTCCACGCACACTTCCATATCCACCCATCGTTTCTCATCTTCCCAAGTTTGGAGAGTCAAAGGTTCCAAACTATCAACCAATCCTTCTCTTATCCCTAAACACACTCCATCCACACCTCCACGCATGATATCCAATTCTCAAATTGACCATGTATTGGCAACGACCTTTCATCATAAGGATTTTGAAGGCACTCTATTGCGATGTGCACACAGAGACAGAGTTAACCCTGATATCAGTGAAGCAGATCAAGAATCCCAAAAGTTGTATTCGAGTGCACGTATCTTGGTAAAGAAGCTTCTTCAAGCAGGATATCGATGGAACATTATGAAAGAAGCATCTACATCGGCACCATCAGGTGGTTCAACATGAGCTTAATATCTTTCAAAAAATCAAAAAAGTATGAAAATCCAAACAAAAAAATAAGAAAAAAAAAACAGTAAAGAGAAAAATTGTCCTCCAGTGAAAACCACTACGGTGGCACTTTGGACAGGTACCATGATGAAAACCTGGAAAACAGGCGTCATGCGTAGAATCGAGCATCTACGTGTGCCAGTTCAAATGAAAGCATCTCATCCCATCCATCTCATCCATAATAAATCCAGCATTCCATCCATCTCATCCATAATAAATCCAGCATTCCATCCATCTTAGCCATAATAAGTCCATTCATCCATGAACCATTTATCCAATCCATCTTTATATGTCTACATCCATCACCCAAGTTATCTTGATCTTGATGAAAGTTTTGGGCACACTTTATGCTTGCTTATGGTAAACATCTTGATATGGGTCATTTTCACTTATCCTATCTTATTTAACGTTATATGAGCCATGAAGCATTATCCAATGAGCATTCTTTATCTGAACACCTTATCTTATCGTAAGATAATCCTTAGCATCCTTTGCATGCTTACTATATTCATCCATCCACACACCTATCCAAACACCCATCCATAAAATTCCATACATTGCTAGACACTGGGGGCAGATATTTACATCTTGCTTCAGGAAATAAATCTTGATCTATATCCTCCAACTTATATGGTGATCCGAACATTGGCAAACACAAAATCAAATTGGTCAAAGCATTGGTGATCTAGAATCCAAATCACTAACCCATGGCACATTTTGATGAGAATACATTTTTTATCAATCTTCATCTTTCATCGAACATCAATCCAAACAATCAATATCAATTGCATCTAATGTGTGCTTCAACATATTTTGTTCCAAATCAAGCTTCATCAATCCTGATCATCAATCCGTAATCTTGGGATATCCTTCCCGATCATTGTGTTGCTTAACACTATCCTTGCATTGTTGTGCATCCTCAACAATGTTATCATCATTATCAATCCATCGATTCGATCAGGCAACCTTAGCTTGCTCTTCAGCAAAATCCTAAACAGATCACTGATATCATCACACATCCATATCTGAATCGTCAAAATCATGAGAAAAATCCAAAAACACTCAAAAGTCAGAAAATGTCAAAGACATGTTATCCGAACTACGTCGTCTCTGAGCTTAAACGTAGGAAAGGATAATCTTTGATCAGCCCCCGAAACACAAAATCCAAAAACATTCATAAAATCTCAAAAAACCCCAAAAATTTGAAAAAAAAAAAAATAGTCATAAAATCAGATAACCCAAAAATAGCCTCAAAACATTTCAAAACATCAAAAACATCCAAATATTTGAAAAAATCCATCCATCCCATCTCGCTTTCACCCGCAATAATCAATCATCCATAATAAATCAACCATCACACTCACCCTTTGGAAAAACAAATAGAAACAACCACAACAATTAACAAAAAGGCAAGCTTCAAATGCAAAATCAAAATCGAAGCAACAAACCGTTAAATGCAAAATCAAAATCTTGATCATTTTCAAACATGTCAATCAACTTTATATCAAAATCCTATCAAACAACTTATCAAACCATCATCATCCTATACAATGCATGTCTTAGGATATATCGTTCCGACAATGGGCATCATTTTGGATATCACCTTGGATTTTTATCCTATCAAAACATATCCCTTTGGCTGAGGGTATGAAGAACATTGGCTTGTTTGTCTACTTGATCTTTTCTTTTGATTTATCTTATTGTGCTCATTCCAATGACCTCTCAATGATGCCCCTAATGAAGGGATTTAGAGAAATAGGAATGGGGCAACGATTATTATCTTTTTATCTGTTGTGCTTGCTGGATGTTCTTGTAATATAACTTGGCGAATACTTTCTTTGTTAGGTACATCCTAGCAAGGTTTTTGTATGTCAAGTGTGAACAAGAATACTCCTATCTGTTTTTCAAGTCAAAGTCATCACATTAGGTACAACGCCATCCTGGTTCTTTATACCCTGATGCATTGTGCCTACATGTGTTATCAAACATAAGGTAATTGACCCTTTGAAAATCCCAACTCCTTGGTAAGCAAATCATCATCATCATCATCTCATGTCTTGTTGGAATCTCTTGTTTTCTTCTATCTCTTGCTTTTCGCGCTAACATGGTACCATGACAATTAATCATAAATCATCACCATTGCATCTATCTTGTATCCACAAACCGTCAGCATACTACATAATGCATATCATATCATAGAGAAAGCATTAATCATACCACATGCATTCATCCCCATCATTGCATAATATAGATTGGTTATTCTAAACATCTCATAAACCATACATCTATCACCATACACATAATCATAAAAGCATCATCATATCATATCATATGCATCCATATCATCCATTCATCATCATATCATCCATTACGTATAAACATCATAACCATCTCATCATCAATAATGTCACTGTCATGGTACAAATCAGGATCAAGTGTGTGTAATATATCAAAATAGGCACGAGGCTAGCCATGGCTGATGACTGTCTACATCATCAAACCTGTCTACATCAAATATTCGAGTTGAACTGATCTTGGACCTTTTTGTTGAGAGATCGACCCTCAAATCAAACCTCTTCGCTTGATCTCTCGAGGGGGCAGTATACCAGCATAATCTAGATTCTCGCTGGGGCAACAGTGGGGCATCCGAAAAATCAGAAATTTTTTGAATTTTGATCAAGACAGTTTCTTCTTTGAACCAACGCAACAAGTGCATCGCTTCAAAGAGGGGAAAAATGTAGACATAGAAAATATACAAATTGATATCGCACACTCGATCCTAATCTACTAACATCACCTCATCCTGAATTATCCCTCTATCTAACCATTTAATCGAATAGCCTTATTTGATTAAATTCATCATAATTCCCCTTTTAATTAAATAAATTCCTCGATTTAATTAAATCATTGTCTCTGTGTAATTAGCTAGGTCACTTCATCTTCCTATCTTTGATTTAATTAAATAATCCATATTATTTGATTAAATCTCAAAGTTCATCTAATTAAATTAAATAAATCAAACATTTATCTAATTTAATCTAACATCACCCCCTTTGGTTAAATAAATCAAAAATATTTATTTAACTAAGTCTAAATCATTCTTTTCTCATTTTGAGTTATTTAAATCCTAAAATCTAAGTCAAAATAGTCAAATCAACTAACATCATTTAAATTAATCAAATCATGATCAATGCTAATCGTAATCACTCCAATCCTCTAGATTTTGCAACTTGCACAATTAAATCATTCATTTGATTTAATAATTTTCTATTTACTTTCAAAATGGCATCAAAAAGGGAATATTCCTCCAAGTTTGAAATCTCCCCCCAAATAGACTTGTCCATCCAACAAAGCATTTAAAGCTCTTACATTGTCTCTTACATGTCTCCCACTTGGAATTTAACTCATCTTTCATCCCCCCTAAACATGTCATCTCATCAAATTCAAATTTCAAACTTGCAATTGATCAAAATGTGCTCAAGCTTCCTCCATTCACAAGTTGACAAGTGGCACCTTGCCATTGGTTGAATGTTAGTCCCACATTGCTCTATTTTGACTATCTCTTCAACTTAGCATTCTATAAATGAAGAGCTCCTCTCCTCATTTGACCATCCACCAATTGAGTAAACTTACTATACTCAAATTTAGAGCAATCTTCATCCATACTTTTGAATCCATAGCTAGGTTATGAAGGTTTTTCATCATGGAGCACACTTGAATCTTCAACAAAGTGGATCACCATCACCATTCATCATAAAAGCTTGCAAAGGAGTTGGGAAAGGGCCAATTTCTACGTCAAATTGGTACCAAATCCCCCATAAGATCAAGAGTTTGCATGTTCTCAATAGGATTTAGCTTATTTTCATCTTCTTTCATTGTGTTCTTGTTTTATTTCTATTTTGAATATGGTTAAATGGATTTTATGGGGAACCTCTATTCTAACTTGCATTTGATCTTATTAATGTGCTCATTTGTTGTGTTCTTATAGATATTAGGATCTAGGTTAACACCACTACGTAGAGCATGAAATTCTACCCCAAATCCATAAAAATTATGCTGAAAAAGGAGTTTGTATGACCAAGTTATGGGCCTCTAAAGTTTGCCTTCCAAATAAAAAACACCAATGGAGAAGGGGGAGAAAATTTCCTTAGGATTTTGAGGTCACTGTTGACACAGTCCTAATGTCAGAAAAGAACGTGATTAAATTTGATGGTCAGGAGACTGTCACAAGTCACCGTCAGGTTCGCTAGAATCTACATAGAATATACTAGGAATTTTCAGTGAACATAATATAAGAGAATCTTTGGTGAGTGATGGAATATGGTGCTATTCACAGAATATTCTAGTTAAATGTTCATCTGTAGTAGGTGAGATGTGGGGTTGGGGCCGCATGGAAGATAGATGGTAAACCATGTGGTGCAGGTGTAGGTGCAGGGTATCTTGTGCACGTACAAAGGTACCTATAGCCTATGATTTTTTTCCACTAACTACGAGTGTACCTTGTGCAATTATGATGGTCATATGAACAGTGAAGGAGGGTTCCTTTTTCTTCAAGCTTCAGATGAAGTCATCTGATTTTTGTGATTTGATAGTCAATCTTGGGGTTCTTGGGCCTTTCAGATGCAATGGCAGGGGTGATTTTGGCCCAAAGTGCTTTGAAAATTCAGCTACCTCCTACATCTAGTAACCCTTGCCTAAGTTGACAGCCTCATAAATCAGACTTGTATAAGAGAAAAATTGCACCTTTGCAGTTTCGCCTACATTCTTGCTTTCGCTTTAATGTCCACTCCCTTAGCATCTTGAGTAGGCCCATTTTGGCCTTTGCATTAGCCTTTTTCCTTCTCAAGATGCTCCAACACCCCTTTTTAGCTGCCACCCTTGCGTGTCAACTTTGTGTTGGACTTTGTGCTTTTCCCGTTCGCTTTTTTTGTAGCGTGACCTGTCTAGACACCAGCGCATCATGCGGACATCTGCGCACTACGCTATCATCCTGTGATGTGAAAATGCTCAGATGACCATTTTTTAGCATGTTTTCCACTTGGCAGCTAAGTTTGTTGGTGGAAACAGCTCGAGATTCTCTGTAACCGTCTGGGAAGCTTCTTCTCTTCCTTTTTAATTCATTCTTTCCATCCATTTTCAAGTTGGAAGTCCTTCCAAGTCTTGCTAGCATTTTTTTAGCTTCATTCTAGTTTTTAGTCTCACTCCACCACTTGCTTAGAGCTTGTTGTAGTAGCTTCAAGCTCTCTCAAGCTCTCTTAGAAACACTCTTTGTAGCCTTCTTGGCCCTTGCAACTCCATTTTATGCTTGTGAGCATCTTGGGATTCCATAGCCCCTACTATTTGCATACTTACTTAATGATACGAGTTCTCCTCCTTGAGCGGGGTTTGCTTTTATCACACACTTGTTCGTGGTGCGGGTTCTACTCCTAAGCGGGTTTTGCTTTCACCACACACTTTGTTCATCACACTCTTTATCTTCTTGGTTGTCCATGGAGGGGGGAGCACCAAAATGGGGGTTTGACTGAGGCAAACCCCTATACAGCCCCAACATTCTCTCTAGGTATCACGCTTGCGGGTTTTGAAGAAATTTGCTCAATGGAGGCCTCGTCACCCACATGGTTGTAAGTATTTCTTTCCCTTCCCTTCTTCTTTATCACTTCTATTTTATTTCGCTTTAGTCCTATTATATCACTTTATCACATTCTTTCATTTTCATATATTCTTGTAAGTTCTTAGCAATCAAATAGAGGCAGTCACTTAGCCGTTTATGAGATAAACTCATTCTCGGGTCTGTACGAGGCACTGGCGCACCTCTAGGACATTAGTGCATCGCACTGTCATCTGTGTTCTACGTTGATGTCCTCTGGTCGAGAGCTTGTTAGTCTGTCCAGAAAACCTCTGTGACTTGCTCTTTCAGAATCTGAAACTTTCAAACTATTTCATTGAGGTAATATAGGGCAGTTCGCCCCGTGAGGATCTCTGAACGAAGAGAACTTGTGAGTAGCGAATCCCCCTATATCAAATTTTTGGTGAACCCGACGCGAAGAACATTGTTCTTCGAAAAAGCTATAAATGGATTTAATAGCTTCTTTTTTTAGCTTTGTATCTAATGTTATCCAAAATACTAATGATATTCCATTCAATGCATGTGATGGTGACTTGGCTCTACCCATGTCACTCGGTATCTTTGATCCTTCTCATGAGAATCCTCTTGCTTCAGAGGATGTCTTGTTGTAAGAAGATGAAATCATTGATACCTTTCTTAACATTACTCTACCTTCTACTCTTTCCAATGCACTCTCCCCTAGAGATGGTGCATTTGTGAATGATGAAGCTCCCTCTCCTTCCAATGCACTCTCTTCTGGAGATGATGCATTTGTGAATGACAAATCTCATCTTTGTTCTAATGCACCCTCTTCTAGATATGATGCATTAGCGAATGATGAACCCCCTTCCACATTTGATTCTCCTTGGATCGATGTTGAGAATGTCTCTTTAAGTAGCTATTCCACATTCGATCATGTTTGGATTGATGTTGGGAATATTTATTTAAGTAATTATTCTACTAGTTGTAGTGAGTCTGTAAATGTGGTGGATGTTTTTGCTGCCCCTCAAGGGTCTAAGAGACCGATCATTCATGTGACTTCGACTAGTCCTGCTCCTAAAAGGGTTTGTGCTATCGATGGTGTTTCGTTAAATAGTGGATCTCCTAATCTTCCTAAGGAGCTCCCTCTTATAGAGTGGTAGCCTATACTTACGAGAACAGTATGAATAAACAACCAAGACTTCATCAAGCTCCTAAACCTATAGCTAAAGCACCTAGTGATTACAATCTTGTCGAGCAACCTCGGGTTACTTCGGATAAGATCTCACTATGGGACTTGCTTTGGTCTGCTCTGGTTTATCAAGGTATGTTTTAGGAAGCCTTGCAAAAAATCCTCTTTCCTTCTTCCACTAGGCCAACAGATGCTGATGCATTGATGGCATATATTCGCGCAGGTTCGCCGAATATTACGTTATGTCCGCAGGAGCTCCCACCTCCGAAAGTACAGAAGCAAGCGGATCATCTAATGATTATAGTCAATATTAATTAGATAGGCATTAGACGCACTCTCATTGATCCTAGTTCGACGCTCAATGTGTGTAGTATTGATCTACTTCCTAAGATTAATATTAACCCATCCTCTCTTAATACTTCTTCTCTTGTCCTCCATGGGTTCAATAATTTCAGTCGACAATCCCTAGGCATGGTAGTCTTTCCTTTGAGGTTGGGACCTGTTACTGTTCCTACCCTTGTATATGTCATGGCAGAAAAGTTGTCGTGTAACCTTCTTCTTGGTAGATCGTGGATTCACGCTATGGGTGCAATCTCGTCTACCTTGCACAAATCTATTAAATTTATTTATAACAATTGAGTAGTCATGATCAAGGCTGACCTTGAGGCTATGCACCTATGTGAGATAGCAGCTATGGGTCGAGCTTCAGTTGTGCCTACTCTTATTCCTTCAGTATCTTCTGGTGTGTCGATGTTTACTCCAGTAGTACCTACTACAAAGGATACTCTCAAGAAAAACGTCCCTAGAGAAAATCCTTCTGAAGCAAGGAATCCTAAGTGTGCTCCTTCTACATCTTCTCAAAGGAATGCATGTCTTGGTGGTGATCAGGGCCCTTTAGACTTTACAGATTCCTTCGTTGGAGAATATAAAGTCGACCCGATCCACTTAGACCTTTCGACAACAACATCCACACCCGCTATCAAAGATTATTATTCTTTTGTATCGCGAGGTGGTGTGAGCTCAATAATTGTAATATCCTCAGTGTTGATCCTCCTTTTGAGGAAGAGGATTACGCTTCGACCAAAGAAGATAGTGTTAACAATCATGTTACTAACAATGATAGTGATCCCATAGAAGAGTGTGACCCTCGTTGGGATTATGCTCTTTATAAGGATATGCCCTCTTTCCAAGACCTACAAATACGTTATGGCCCTGGCTTTAGGCTCATCTCTAAATGTGGCTATGAGCATAAAGGTTGTGGGTGCAACGAACAAGGCATTCAATTCCCTATAGAATTTTTGCCTCGTAAGAGTAACTTAGGGCTTGGTTACCTGAATGAACAATCTAAAAGGGGACCATGGTTGAATGGTGACATGAATTCCACTCAACCTTGTTCTCGCGAATTGTTTTATCCCCCCTTTTCTTCTACCTTCATGCCTTCTTTTTCTTGTGAGAAGTCAAACCTTTCCCCACAAGAGAAAGGTTTGCTTCCCGTTCCTCATTCTTTGTCTAAGCAAGAGTGTATTTTGTTGAGGCTTCTAAAAGCCTGCTTAATCACTCTTCCTTCTCCCACACGAAATAAAATTCACAAACATAATGAAGGAGAGCATCCTTTCTGTGCCTACAATTGAGTGCTTGGTCATTCCACTAGTGAATGTAAAGCCTTGAAGGATAAAATACAACAACTCAGTGATTCAAGTGTCATCAAACTCTTGTTTGATTGATGTACCTATCTCTACTTTGCTTGACAAGTGATATCGAGGTTCACCTCTATCCTATCCAAGGTATTTCCGCATATTTCTCCTCCCCTATATGTTGGGGGAAGTGATAACTTGTTTCAAAGATGTGTGTCCTTCTTAAGGACCCCTCTCTTTGCTATGTCTTTCAAGTGAAGCGTCCCTTGAGTGGACCCCCTTTTCTCTTTTGAAGGGTTCCCCGAACGACCTCTTTGAAAGCCTTTCTTTCAAATGAATTCATTACATCTAGCTTGACGGCAACCTGACTAGATCTTTCCTTTCAAACAACGCATCCCTTGAGTGGACCCCTCTTCTTACACCGAGTTCCCAAGGGACCCCTTTGAATTTTTTTTGGTTTGTGTGACCGACCGCTTTTAACATGTTCTATCTACGGATAGATGTGTCACCGCTCTTAGATGCGTTCTATCCGCTGGTAGACTTATTGACGCTTTTGACATGTTCTATCTATGGGTAGACATGTCACAGATTTTAGATGTGTTCTATTTGTGGGTAGACATATCGATGCTTCAGACATGTTCTGTCTACAGGTAGACATGTCACCACTTTTAGATGCATTCTATCTGCGGGTAGACATATTGATTCTTTAGACATCTTCTATCTGCGGGTAGACATGTCACCACTTTTAGATGTGTCCTATCTGCGGATAGACATGTCGACGCTTTAGACATGTTCTATCTGCGGGTAGACATGTTGCCGCTTTTAGATGTGTCATATCTGCGGGTAGACGTATCGATGCTTTTTGACATGTTCTATCTAAGGGTAGACATGTCACCGCTTCTCAACTCTGCAAAGTATGCTTCTTGGTTTTTCCTTCATGTGAGAGTTCTTGAAGGATATCTTCCTTACAGGTTTGCAGGTCTGTAAGGTGCTTTCATCCTTGTTCAATGATACGGGTTTCCTCCTTGAGCGGGGTTTGCTTTTATCACCTTCTTTGTGGTGCAAGTTCTACTCCTAAGCGGGTTTTTCTTTCACCACACACCGTGTTCATCTCTCTTATCTCTTGCATATACCAGATCAAAGATATGCACCTTCTTCATCCTGATTATATGCTTCTTCTCTCTTCATCTTTGAATTCTTCTACGTATCATATGGGGATGACGCATAGTACTGAGACAACCTTCTGCATCAAGGTCTCTTTACTTTGCTGACTTGAACCCTTTAGCTTTTTATGTTCTGATGTTGTTATTTGGTGTAGGTTTTTCTTGTCTAATGTATTGGTTTTAAAGATCGTCAGCTTGGGGGCATGCTTCTGTGGTTTGAAGAGTTGTCTGCTTCCTCTACAGTATCCTTTTGGCATATGATGTTATTTTTTGTAGATTTCCTTTAGTGTGCATATTAATGTAGATGCATATGCCCACTAAAGTGGGGGAAAAATGTATAAGAGCAAAATTGCACCTTTGCAATTTTTCCTACATTCTTGCTTTCGTTTTAGTGTCCACTCCCTTAGCATCTTGAGTAGGCCCATTTTGGCCCTTGCATTAGCCTTTTTCCTTCTCAAGATGCTCCAACAACCCTTTTTAGCAACCACCCTTGTGTGTCAACTTTGCGTTGGACTTTGTGCTTTTCTCGTTCACATCATTTTGTAGCGTGATGTGTCCAGACACTGGCACATCACATGGACATTTGTGCACCGTGCTATCATCCCGTGACATAAAAATACTCAGACGACCGTTTTTTAGCATATTTTCCACTTGGAAGCTAAGTTTGTCGATGGAAATAGCTCAAGATTCTTTGTAATTATCCGGGAAGCTTCTTCGCTTCCTTTTTAATACATTCTTTCCATCCATTTGCAAGTTGGAAGTCCTTCCAAGTCTTCCTAGCATTTTTTTAGCTTCATTCTAGCTTTTAGTCTCACTCCAGCACTTGCTTATAGCGTGTTGTAGCAGCTTCAAGCTCTCTCAAGCTCTCTTAGCAACATTCTTTGTGGCCTTCTTGGCCCTTGTAACTCCATTTTATGCTTGTGAGCATCTTGGGATTCCATATCCCCTACTATTTGCATACTTACTTGGTGATACGGGTTCTCCTCCTCGGGCGGGGTTTTCTTTTATCACACGCTTATTCGTGGTGCGGGTTCTACTCCTGATTAGGTTTTGCTTTCACCACACGCTTTGTTCATCACACTCTTTATCTTCTTGGTTGTCCGTGGAGGTAGGAACACCAAAACGGGGATTTGACTGAGGAAATCCCCTATATAGCCCCAACATTCTCTCCAGATATCACGCTTGCGGGTTTTGAAGACATTTGCTCGATGGAGGCCTCATCACCTGCATGGCCCTATAAGTATTTCTTTGCCTTCCCTTCTTCTTTATCACTTCTATTTTATTTCGCTTTAGTCCTATTATATCACTTTATCACATTCTGTCATTTTCATATATTTTGTAAGTTCTTAGCAATTAGATAGAGGCAGTGACTCAGTTGTTTTCTAAGATAAACTCATTCCTGGGTTCGTACGAGATGCCAACATTCCTTTGGGATGTCAGCGCGCCATGTTATTGTCTGTGTTCTGCGCTGACGTCCTCTGGCTAAGAGCTTGTCAGTCTATCCAGAAAACCTTTGTGGCCTACTCTTTCAGAATCTAAAACTTCTACGTTATTTCATTGAGGTAATATAGGGCAGTTTTCCCTATGAGGATCTCTGAATGAAGAGAACTCGTGAGTAGTGAATCCCCCCTATATCACAAGACTATATAATGAAATTTGATGAAACAAAAGCCAAACTTGAATTTTTCTAATATATTGGTTTTAATGGCGAGGTCCTTGAAATTGCAACTCACACATAACAAAAATTTCACGCCATGATTGGTTCCTCAAATCTAGGAAGAAGTCTACAACACTAAAGCTTGAATACCATGTAGGATACGATGAACTCCTCAACACTCCAAGATCACCTATAAGACAAAATAACTTCCATAAGGGAGATGGAAAAAATATCATGCTCTGATTATGGATGCAAGATTGCTAGAATGAACTTGATTGTTGTTCATAGATGATTTATTGTTGTTACAATGTACATACGAAGTCTTGCTTATATAGGCAAGGGTGATCATGTACCAACATTAAATGAGTTTGTCATTATTAAATGACATGACTCAACATTAAATGACCTAGGACACATGCATTAAATAAAATCTAACAAGATAAGATACAATAAGATCTTATATAGACAACTAAGACTTCTAGAAAAAGCAACTAGGAGCTAAGTGGAATTAACAATGTAAATAGGACCTAGATAGGTAAAACACCTATTTACACCAACACACTTATAGCTAAAAAAAATAACCCTAAATTTCTTTTGCATAGTTGTGTGTGGGGTTCATAGATGAGTTGACTAGTGTCTAAGGTTTATGCTACCATTAGTCTCACTTGGGCTCTTCCCCTTCACTAGTTTTATAACACCTTGTATTTCTTTGTTTCCTTCTTTAATTTACTCCTTATAGGAGTCTTCTTCTCACTGAACTCCTTGATTGACCTCCATAGCCTACAACTTTCCCCTTCATTAGTGAACTCCATAGCTTCTTCTTAGCCCTCATTGGCTCCTCACATTTTTTCTTGTGCTCTTTCTCTTCCTCACAACTGAATTCAACTAATATCTTCCTTTTTAGTTTTCTCTTCCTTCACTTTCCTCTTGTTTATTAACTCCTCTCAATTACTAATTTACTATCTCTTCATTTTATCTTCTTTATGCTTTCCAATCCTTTATTCCTTCACTTTCACCCCTTGGACCATTCATGTGACTAAACTAATACCTTCTCTTGAATCATATATACTCCTTCCAAAACATTCTTATTTGCATGCCTCCTCTAATCTTTCTCAAAATTCTAGGAAATCAAACTCATCTACCTTAACATCGTTTCCACCACTTCATAATAATTGATTATGTATCTAAATCTCCCTTAGATCTAATGTGATCATTCTCCTAGGTACATAAATCTATCATTCCATTAAACTAATAAGATATTCCTAGCATTTAAATAGTTCATTACTTCCCTCCATACATGTTAACTATCTTTTGTGCAAAAAAATGCACATGTTTGTGGAATTCTTTTTGTCCTTATCACTTGTCAACAAATATTAGCAAATTTATTTGTAAATAATTTCCATGTTTTGCAATCTCTATTTGCTTCCAACTCACCCAATGGTTCTCTACTACTATCGCTCATCTATAATATAGGGATTAAATGTTAACCTTCCACCATATATAACTTTGTTGTTTCCAAGAACCCACTCCATCATTTTCATTGTTGTCCATTTTCTAATGGACCTTTTTAATCAATTATGGCTCCCATATTTTTTCCAAACCATTCACATAGCCAATTTTCTGCTAAAACATGGTCACCAATCATCCCTCAACCTCCTCACCATTTTTTGCATTACACATGGAATGATTGTTTTACCTTGGCCCTCCACCTTCTAATACTCTACATCGCCTTCGTGTAGTTGCTTGAGCTATTCTTAATCCCATTTGTGCACCTTATAAACATGTAGCAAACTCAATACACATCAATGTAGCTAACAATCTCTCATGTAGCATCTACAAACTCTTATAATATTCATGTTAGAAATGCATATACTAGTCACCTCTTCCTTTTCACTTCTATGAACTCTTCTCATTTAACCACCACTATTTTGTCAATAACCCCACACTCTCAATTATACGATGTCAATCCTCTATTTCTCTTGCAAATCTTACTCACCACACAAGCACTCCCATAATACTTCTTTGTTCCATGTACAACTGCACTACCATCATTTCCACTTCATGACTCCTAGTCACCTTACAACACTATTCTTGTTTTATCGTCTAGTCTTACAACCTCTCTACTCCTATAAGTATGCCTACTCAATCACCTCATCTTCATTTGCAACAAGTTCTCATCATTCATTGAGTAACCTCTAGTTGTTGTGATTAGCCTCTCCTACTCTAGATTCCTACTATTGCAAGTGAGTGAATGATCACCCTCTCCTTTGATGTGACTCTTGTAGTTGCAAGTAACCACTTTTTCTACAATACCTTTGAATTATGGCGACCCCTTTGCTGCTGGTTGCAAGTGAAAACCTATAATGGTTGCAAGTGCATGAATTCCTTCAATTGATCTATTCCATGCCTACAATCCACACAAACAAGACTTGAAATGGTATTACATTATAATTTTGTAAATGCTATTGGTTTGCATAATTTGATGAAAGAATTAATGAAAAATTGGCATCAATCTCTTAATTCATTATTATTTTCATTTGTAATTTGAAACAGACCTTTGGTTTTTCATTGTATTTTGTTTTTTTGTCAATCTAAGAGCTATATCTCAGTTTCCAATTTCAATGCTACTATAAACCTATGCATCATTGATTGTCATGTAAAAGTTTTGTAAATTGCATTCACTATTTTTATAGAGAAAATTTTTGTGGCGTGCTTATTCTTCTATGGAATCTTCATGTTACAGGTAAAAATCTCTATAACGTAATAGGCATTAAATGATTTTCGAAATCATTTATTTGTATTTTAATTAAGAAATCGTTTAAATCTATCAGATGTAACTGGAAAGACCCAGTTAACTGACTTGGAATGTAAGCATTATCTATGGTTGGCCAGGTTTACAATCCATCTATGAAGGTTTATTGCAGCACCTTAAAGCCAAGAGAGCCTAAAAAGCATAACTAACTTGGAGGTAAATGAGTATTCAACAGTGACCATCTTTGTATTCATATGAAGAAGACATGAAATCCCTGTAAACAAAGAGATAATCAAAGAGCAGATTAAGAAGTGATGAAGTAGGCAAAGAAAGACCTTAAGTTCTCAAAGCTTGCCAGAAACTACGTGGGTACAAGAAGACATATTAATTGTTTGGAATAATAGGTTGAAGAGATTCGGTGGTAGTCATTCACTTTTGAAATGTTAATTAAATTTGTGTAAATGATAAACCAGTTCTCCAGTATGCCTATTTTGGTTTTACTGCATAACAATATTTCCCTTTCATTTACTTATTTAAATGTTTCT
>VDFB02268194.1:0-12831 GCA_007258455.2 Sequoia sempervirens | reverse complement strand
ATGCATGGATGCATCAACAGACACATGTATACACAGAAAACATAACTACATGGAGAGATGGAGATATGAACACATGTATACATGGATGTATGCATATTTGCATATAGGTACAAATGCATATGTTACATGGAAGGATGTATTCATATACACATGCAAATATGGATGAAGGCATATATGCATATATGCATGTATGGACAATATGCATAAATGTATGTCAACATATAACTTTTAATTTTTTTATATTGGAAAACTAGCACTATTCTGATAAATCAATATTGGAAAATTAGCATTTAGCTGTTTCTATTTATCAGAATAGCTTTATAAATTATTGTTGTTATTGAAAATCAGTGAAATGCGATCGCATAGATTGATTAAATAAATTTAAGCAAAGGCATAGTTTATAAAACTGGCGAGTAGAGATACGTAATCCATGAGTGCAAATTAAATGCATTGAAATATCAGGAAAATGCGAACACATGGAGAGGTCAAAATAATTGAAGCAAATGCATTAAATGGCATGTGGCTGGTGGGGAAGGCGCTGGAATTGCTTGACGGCCATGGGTGGCTAGGATACTTTGGCCATTAGGGGCCATTTAGCCAAAGACAAAGACAAATACATGGATGCATGAGTCCATACATGCATATTTACATGTATCCATGCAAAATATTGATAGATACATATATAGATGGATGTGTGTATGCAATTCATAGGTGCATATATGCATAAATCAATGTATACATGCACCCATAGATACAGTCATACATATATAGACAGATGCATGTAGAGATGGCAAGATATGCATAAATCGTTATATGCATGGCTGCATCTATGGATACATAGATACATAATGAAATGGAGAAAAAGACACAAATATATGCATTTACTTTGGGAGTTTGATTATGAATCCATATGCATATTTTGATTAAAACTAGTGGTTGAAGGTACATAGTTCATTCAGACAAAATTAATGCATTGAATGGCATCTGACCAAAGGGGAGACTGTTTGTATTGCTAAGCAGTCTTTGAATATATAACAATTAAAAGAGATAAGTAAGTATAAGTATCCTTGGGGACATTCCACATTTTGACCTTTCAATCAAAGTCAATTAACAAAGTAGCAGTGAGACCTACAGAAACTTCAAGGACTATGCCGATAGAAAACCATGTTTTGAACAATGGCTAAACAATCTGTTGAAATTGCTCTAGAAACTTTGAAGCAAATGCATTTTTGCTTCTGTTTTTTTTCATTGTACATCTTAAATGAAAGTCGGGTTTTGCATTGTTACAATGTATTTGTATACTTTGATTATAAAATCATAGTTTAGATCATTTTAAGTGTTATCCATTCGAATCTTTTCTTGAAATACAAAGGATTCATCTGAGTCTTGGAGGCAATGCACAACTGTCCTATAAAGAGAGCTTTGGAACCAATGAGCTGTCATATATACATGGGTGCATGAGCCCATAGATGCATATATACATGTATCCATGCAAGTTATTGATAGATGCATATATACATGGATGTGTGTATGCAATTCATAGGTGCATATATACATAAATCGAGGTATACATGTACCCATAGATATAGCCATACATATATAGACAGATGCATAAAGAGATGACAAGATATATGCACAAATCAATATATGCATGATTGCACCTATGGATACATAGATACATTATGAAATGAAGAAAAAGACACATTTATATATGCATTTATTTTGAGAGTTTGATTCTGAATCCATATGCATACTTCGATTAAAACTAGTAGCTGAAAGTACACAATTCATTGATACAAAATTAATGCATTGAATTGCATCTGACTAAAGGGGAGGCTATTTGGATTGCTAATTAGTCTTTGAATATATAACAATTAAAAGAGATAAATAAGTATAATTATCCTTGGGAACATTTCACATTTTGACTTTTCAATGAGAATGAATTAACAAAGTAGCAGTCAGACCTAAAGAAGGTTCAAGGACTATGCTGATAGAAAACCATATTTTGGACAATGGCTAGACAATCTGTTGAAATTGCTTAAAAAACTTTGAAGCAAATGCATTTTTTCGCTCTATTTACTTTCATTGTACATGTTAAATGGAAGTTGGGTTTCGGATTGCTGCAATGCATTTGGATACTTTGATTATAAAATCATAGTTTAGATCATTTTTAGTGTTATCCAATTGAATCTTTTCTTGAAATACCAAGGATTCATCTGAGTCTTGGAGGCAATGCACAACTGTGCTATAAAGAGAGCTTTGGAACGAATGAGCAAGTGAGCCACAATTTTTTTTTGCTTACATTGCCAATTTCACTGTGTGCTTTAAACCTCTAAAGTAAGAGAAAACTGAGGAAAGAAACTATTTATTGCCTCAAGTAACTCATTTCTGGTTCTGGATACTGTAATTATTGTCCTCATAGGCACACATGCAAAGTATGGAACCATATAGAAAGCAAGTGAACTCTTTAATAATCCCATGAAACATAGTCTTTCTATGCATCCATGTATACAGGTTTGCATGTATATATGTGTACATGTAATTATGTATATATGTTAGACAGTATGTATTTGTGCATAGGTGCATAAGGATGGTATGTATCTTTAGATTTTAGATTGCATAGGTAACATGTAGTTCATAGTCATCTAGTTAGAGTAATATGATCACTTTGTGCATATTGGTATTTAATTCTAGAAGTTGATGTTTCCAAAGTTGTTTTTTTTAATTTGGAAAGTGGTATTTAGTTGTTTTCTTGATTGTGTTTCAAAGTGAATGCATTAAACAGAATGTGGATTTATCATGTAATATAGATTTAAGTGACTAGAGATGCATTGTGATTACTTTGAGCGTTTCATTTTTTGTTATTCTGCAGATCTGTGTAGTCACAGGAGATGTTGTTGCTGTAGAGTCAAGACCTGGAACCGAGCTACTTGATACATGTATCCATAGATACATGGATTTGGACATCTATCATGGTATCCATAGATGCGTAGATACATGTATCTATGGATAGATGTATTCATAGATACATTGACACATATATGGATAGATGCATGTATACATTTGCACATAGAAAGACATACATATATGCGTGGATGCATCTATAGGTAGAAGAATACATAGAAACATAGTTGCATGGATATATAGATAGATGCATAGATGGATACATAAATGCTTAAATATAAATGTATGGAAATATCCATGGATTGCATATGAAGTTGCATAGATACATATATCCATGGCTGCATGTGTACATAGATGCATGTATTGTAGTACACATGGATGCATGTAGAAGTGTATCTACGGGGAAGATGCATGGTTGCATGTGAGGCTTGTAAAGTTTGTATATTTTTTATTACTGCAAAGCGGTCTCATAAAGAGAGGTTTGGAATGAAAATTATGTCAACATGTGTGGTAATGAGAGTTTTTTCATTGAACCTTGTTATATATTCAAAGAGTAACTAGCAATGCAAACAGTGTTCCCTTTAGTCAGATGCCATTCAATGCATTGAGCTTGCATCAGTGGATTATGTACCTTCAGCCACTAGTTTGAATCAAAGTATGCATATGGATTCAGAATCAAAAGCTCTTTCCTATGAAAGTATTTTCAATTTTCCTATGCATTTGCCAGGAATGCTTTTAACCGGCAGCATTGGCCAATCACATTTTGCCATTGAACATATTACTTATTTTTTTGTACAGTTTGCATTTGGAGAGCTATTTTATATATTGGAAAATTAGCATATATCTATTTTTCTATTCGACTGAGTAGCTTTATAAATCATTTTCATTTTAAAAACTCAGGAAAATGCGAATGCATAAATTGATTAAATAAATTTAAGCAAAGGCATAGTTTGAAAGTTGGTGGCTAGAGGTACGTAATCCATGAATACAGATTAAATGCATTAAAATATCAGGAAAATGTAAGCACAATGCATGAATGCAAATTAAATGAATTAAATGACATCTGGTTGGAGGTGAATGCACTGGAGTGGCTTGGTGAACATGCATGGACAGGGTACTTTGGTCATTTAATATAGAGTTAAGCCACTTGCTATGCATCTTTATTACTTTGTGTGTGTTGTTTTTGTGTTCTGTAAGCCTGTGTTGTCAAAACCTAGATTTTGCAATTGCTTTGAGCTTTTTTGCTATGATGAAAGCATTCAGGATAAAGGAATTTTGTGACCTGTTATAGTTAATGTGCTCATAGGCACATATGCAAAATATGGAAACATATAGAAGGGAAGCGAATTGTTCAAAAAAACTCGTCAAAGAAATGTGGTCCCATGGAATGCAATAAGTGTTCACAATGGACACTTTGGTTTTTGCATGTTAACTTTGTCAGATAATGCAATTTGGCATGAACAATGTTGAAGCCATCACATGAACAATAGAACTATTAAAAACTAAACTCTATGCTTGTAATAATTATTGGAAAAGCTGTAAATGCCATAGATGAAATAATATGAATAAAATTCTAGTTTCTGGTTTTCTTGAAATGCAATGAAAGAACTGCTATAAAGGCATAAGACAAGGTTGTGTAACATATTGCCATTCCTGTATCTAATTTCTTTGGACACAAATTCTTTACACACTTGATTGCAATAGTAACATGTCTACGAAAATGGGACAATAGAGATCATAATTCAGTAGTTTTTAGTGTGAGTATATATGTATCCTGATACATATAAGCTTGATCTGGCATTCATGAAAACAACTGCTATGTACAGTGAAAGAGCTAATTAGTGTCACTATATGTGATATCCATATAACATAATAAATTGGTATAAGGCTAGAGTGGCAGATCCATAAATACATGGACGCATGTATACGCAGTTGCATACAGGGATACGTAGAAGCTTAGCTGAATACATGGACACATGAATATGTGCATATGTGCATATGGACATAGAGGCATATATACATGTACATACGCATATATGCAGCGAAAGCAACATATGGATTTGTGTATACAGGAGTGTACTCTATACATTAGAATGCATGATGGAAAAGTGACTATAAAGTACAATGCATAAAAGCAGGGGCGAGACTTGGTTGCAGTAACAGCATAAAAATGAAAAAAGCCAAAGGAAAATAACCATTTATTGTCTCAAGTAACTTGTTAATGGGTCTAGAGTGTGCAACCATAACAACTTCTACTTGGTCACCATAAATTCTTGAAAACATAAGAATCAGAAAGCAAATATTGGGAAAGCTAGGAAGGACAGAATGCAAAAGGGAACATTTAAACTGTATAGTTTGAATGGCATTATGCATGAAGGGATAATAATTATTGAACATATATGTTAGATGTACATAGAGAACCATTGTCTTCATAGGTACAAAAAACAAAATTAGAGTTTCAGATGTCCATATTCTAGAAGACTTTAACATAGTAACCTATAGAAGTGTCTAAATGTATAATAGCAATAGAGTATTTTAAAACCAAAGATGTCTTTAACATGTGAAAACCAGTGAAATGTCTTGGAGCATGGAAAGGCGAAAAAGTAAAAGTTTGAACAATGTAAATCTGTGCTCCTCTATTCCTAGTTTCCTGTAAAGCCAACAAAATGCTATGTATTAGAAACATAGTTTGTATGGATAGTGATTTGAGGTGCTGGTTCAAAAGAGAAAAAGTTTACATATGAATGAATTTATTACCTTCTGGTGATGTTTCCTGTCTATTTTTCAATGCAAATGGCTTCAACAATGGCATTATTTTGGTCAAGGCTAAAATGTCCTTCAACACTGAAGTCCCGTAGGATGAATATCACTGCTAATTTGTCCTTGATATAGTCTTCATAGCTGAGCCTTTGCAGTGTGGGCAATAGACGGTGCATGGTGGCCTGGTCAATTGAAGACTGAATTGTTTGATTGTCATAAGTTGTTATGGTAGTTTTAAGTTGTAAACAAAATGTATAATTGACTTGTTGGTTGCACTGTTTACAGTGAGCAGTTTTTTCTTGGAGTGTGCCATAAGCAGCAAATTTGAATTTGCATTTTGGACAACATGCATGAAATGGATTGGAAAATGCATTTGCTGCTTTTAGAGTACCAGAAACCTATAGAATATGGTTCAAAATTGTTAGAGGAGACAAAAATACAAGTTTGGATGCACTAGTTTTTTAAAAAAGAATGTTGTTACCTTGAAAGTTGAATGTAGTAGGCTGTTGAGTTTTTCCAAGCTTCTTTTGTCATTCAAGGTATAGATGAATGTTGATCGACATGTGTGAAATGTGTTCTTTTGATCTATTTTTCTTACAACATTCTTGAAAAGCATTGCAGGTGTTTTATTTGTATGCAACTGGTCTTCGAGTGCAAAGTATTGTTGCTCATATGTTGACCGTAATAGCAACTGCAATTGAATGAGAGGATTAGATTTTGTTACAGAAATTGTTATAGAGACCACTGTAGAACATTAAAAGCTTGAAACTGAAAGAAGAGGTAAAAGTTCTATAGACCGAAATACCTGTGCCCTGTCTATGTTAGTGTGGCCATCTTTGATGTCAACTGCAAATTGGGTACCCATTTTTCTGGCACCAACTACCAGCGCAACTATTATGCCAGCTGGGTACTCATTTACAATTGTTAGCAATTGGCTGATAGTCATACTTGGGATGAATTTGTACTCTTGACAGAAGTGGGGGATGTTTTCAGTGGTGCTTATGTTTGTTAAAATCAAAATGCAATCACAATCACCTCTGTCATAATCTATCGTAGGTGCAACTTGGAAATTTGAGATTGAAATAGCTGATCCTGGGACTATTTTAGGCTCATGTTGATACACAAGGTTTCCACTAACATTTAACATGATTGTCATTTCTGCTTTGTGATCTGTCAGATCAGCACGTAGCATTTCCCGTGTTTTGTTAGCTTTATCCAATGTTGCTTTGTAGACAACAAGGACATCACCTTGGAAGGTGTTTCCAACTCTTCTTGCATTTAGTTGTTCGATTGAAACAATCCTAGGTTTCTTGACTCTTGTCCTACAAGGAACAAGGATAATGTCAATTGAATGCTAATTTTATATTAGCAAGTTGGGAAAATGGTGGTACAATGTAGAACAAAGTACTTTACCATTGTGTTGACTCTTCTTGTGCAATTTGCACCTGTTTTGCTTGTCTTTTTGATACATCTTTTGGTGTCTGCAAAGAATTGGAACAATGTTATTTCAATATTTGTGATTTGGGCGAATGAGTATGAAGGAATAATACTATGAGCACTTTACCGTTGTGCTGATTCTTCTTGTGTGGTTTGTATTTGCTTTGACTGTCTTTTAGTTTCATCCATAGATCTCCTACAAATAATGGATATAGCATTGGAAAAGACATTGCAATGCATAAAGGTGATATAAGGCTATAAGTTCTATAAAGTTGAATTTGTCTATTGTGCAACATGCAATTTTAGGAAAATTGGATTGTGATCAGTCCAATATGCTTCTGATATATAGATAGAGCATATATTTGTAGTCGTGTTGGACCAAACGTGATCAATGGCTGAGTTGCCCATGCTGTGTTGTTGGTTCAACATAAATTGTATGTTGTTCTGCTGCATATAACTGTGAAGCATTTTTTTGCTTCTGCTTTCTGAAGACATGTCAACATTAAAATCACCTAAAATGTACAACATGTTTTTTGAATTTGTGGACTCAATAATTGTTTGCAAGATTGTGATTACTTCATCTATGGCAGTTGCGGGTCTTGCATAAATATTACAAACATTGAGTTCATTGTTAGATAGCATTACTGTTAATGTGATAGCTTCAATATTTGAGGTTTCATGTTGTGTTGTTTTTGACAAGAGTAAATGTTTCTTGGTTAAAGTTGCTATGCCATGTATGTTATGTATAGAGAAGCTATCAAAATTCTGCAACAAGGTATTTAGCTCTAAGGGATGCATATGTGTTTCTTGGAGACACAAGATATCATATTGTATTGTGCCATAGTCATTGACAATGTCCTCTGCATGTGCTTTCAAGGTATGGTCTATGCATGGGCTTGTAGACAATCGCAACCTGCGGAAGTATGTTTCTTGATCATGTACTTTGTGCAATGCATATAGAGTACTAGGATTTAGTTCATTGTTATATGATTTAATTGCTTCTTTGTCCTTTTTTTGAAAGAAAGCCAGGAAATAATCTATAGCTCCATTGCGTAATTGAGTTGAGGTGTACTGGTTGTTAAGTAGCACTTGAAGTGAATCAAACAAACGATCACCAACATTGTATGCAAATGTGCTTAATCTACAAAGGCCTTTAGCTCTAAGGACATTGTCAATGTTTGATATTTGAGGATACTTTGGGCACAGTTTTTTTATTTCATGTGAACTTATGGGCTGTTTTGAAGTTATGTTTTGTGTTTTAATTTCTAACAATGGTTCAAAGTGTCCACTTAAAGAATTCATGTCATGAAATAGTATGGAGACTGATTCTGTGTAATTAGAACTATTGAACTATAAGTACCTTCTTGTTGTTGTTCTTGACCAAAGGGATATATGTATATTCAACGATTTGGATATCCAGTGAATGCAAAATAGGTCACCCCACAATCCACTTTTTGTGCAATATGCTTGTGGCTTTGTAGATAATTGCATTCTGTGGAAATATGTTTGTGGATCATGTACTTTGTGCAATGTATATAGAGTATCAGGGTCTAGTTCATAGTTGTATGATTTTATTGCTTCTTTGTCCTTGTTTTGAAGGCAATTCAAGAAGTAATCTATAGCTCCATTTCGTAGTTGAATTGATGTGTAACGATTGTTAAGCAATAGTTGTAATGAGTCAAACAAATAATCACCAACATTGTATGCAAAAGCACTCAAGCTGCAAAGTCCCTCGCCCTTAATCACGTAGTCAATGTTTGATATTTGGGGGCGCTTTGTTAATTCATAGGTGTCAACGTCTATCATTTTCTTTGTTTCTCGTGTAACCTAGTGTGTTTGGGAAAAGCAAATGTTGGGTATGAATAGCACCTAACGCTAGTATCTAGATTATAAAATCTATAATTGTTTACATTGTTGCCTATGTGCTTTTATTCAATAGCATTCCATAGTATTAATCATGTTGTCGAGGATCTTGGAAGTTAATAATCTCTATATATTTTGGAAAATGGATCTTGAGTAGTAGCAGAAGCTTACGCAACATACCACACAACAAACAATTTAATAGAAGCACAAGGGGAAAATAGTATTAATTCTTCAACCTGACCTTGTTACCCATTGTCCCCTAGTAGGATTGTATGTACTTATTCCTGTTACATTGCCAAAGTGGATAAATGAGTACAATGCATGATGTATACTTTTAGTGCCACATACACAAAACAATATTTTCAGGTAGCTTTGTTTGCATGCAACAATTGGTCGACAAGAATCTTTTTTGCTCACATTGTCAATCTCAGTCTATGGTATTTAAATGTTTTGTGTAATTGGATTCCTTTGTTTCTATGTACTTCCTAGCGACTGATTTTTTTCAAAGAACAAATGATTTTAAAATCTATTCAGATAAACATGAATTAAGTGACATGTAGAGAATAGTTTCACAAATCTTTTCTGTTTAAAGAAAATCAGGGAAATGCAAAAGCATTGTTTGATCAAAGAAGATCTATGGCTTTTCTTATTTGTGGGAATAGCTTTTAAAATCATTTGTGTTTAAAAATTTTGAGGAAAATGCAAAGGCATAGGTCCATTAAGCAAAAGTGAAGGCATAGATTGATTAAATAATTAAAAAAAGAGATTGAAACTCAGAGGTGCAGGCACACAGTGCATACATGCAAAGCAAATGCATTAAATAGCATGTGGGTGGATGAGAAACTGCTGGAATGGCTTGGTGGACATGTATAGCCAGGCTGCTTTGTTCATTTGTTATAGACTTAAGTCAGCTGTTAAGCATGACTATTACTTTGTGCATGTTACCACTGTTCTGGGGATGTTTGTTGGAGTTTATAAGCGATTAGTAGGACTTTGTTATAGTCATGAGTATCAGACAAAATGAGTTACTTGATGCAATAAATAGTTTCTTTCCTCGGTTTTCTTTTCTTTGTAGAGGTTTAAAACAATTGAAATTGGCAATAATGAGCAAAAAAAATTGTAGTTAATCATTTTGCATGTAAGCAAGACCATGGAAAAAATATTGCATCATGTCTATAATTGGCTGATAATTACATCATTCGTGTACTCATGTTTTCTGCCGACTTTGGTCTTTGTAGGCTTTATTTGCATGTGGAAGATTAAACATCGTTAACTTGCACATTTATTACTTAACAATAGCTGGTTTTATGATCAGAAAAAAATTCTGTCATCACATGGAGATGCTCAGGTTGACCTCGGCTCAGACTTAAATCAGGCCTATTTAAGAGCACAAAGCAGGTTAAAGTGCATGCCAGGTTCGATTATGGATGTGTATGGAAGTCATTAACATAAGAGAAAAAACACGATTCCCATTGCTCGAACAAATTATTACCAGTTAATGGAAAATGTATTTTCTTGTTTGTATATGTGGAAGTAGCCCTCTAAATCATTTATGTTCAAAGAAATGAGGTATACAAGATGACAAAATGAATACATGGAAAAGAACTTTATGCAGTTATTATATTGAAGAATTTCAATTGCATTTCAAGAAAAGCAAAAAGAAAATTTGGAAAACTGACCTTGTAATCTGCTATCAAACGATCAAGTATACTTGTAGAAATGTACAAATTGTGATAGGGACAAGCAATGTTTCGTAGTGTAGTCTGTGCGTGATTGTTTAAATATAGTTGAAAGCATTGATCCCTGTTACAAGGACAATTTAGACAAATGAGTACAGTGAGTGACATATACTATGCTATTCATAAAAACAAAACATAATGCTTATGTATATTCATTTGAACAAGAAACAATCCAAGTAAGAACTCTTGTCTATTAAAATGTAAATTTCATTTTATAATTTTTAAATACTTATTGCTATTTGTGTATCCTATAATATAGAACATTTTTTTGCATATGCATGCACTAGGGTAATTCTGTTATTGCAATGGTGGTATAAGCTCTTTACGAGCAATCAATGGAATAGATCCCATATTTGCTTAAGCGCCTAAAAAAGTGTAAATAGGCCATGGCAACTAATCAATACTAAGCCAAAAAATAACACAGACTTGTGCTAGCACTGTTAAGTTATGGTAAAAACAATTTATAGCTATTGTTTAATGCCAAACTAGCTATCACTTAACAGTGAAAGCGACGTAAATATTGATTTTCTAACTAAATGGGGTCATTTCATTTCCATATGCATAAGTTTATTTTGTACCATTATGTAGCACTTACTATTACTTGTGCAATGAAGCTACATGCAAGTAGAATTCATAACTCATGGCATTTAGATACACCCAAGGAGAAATACAAATCAAGGTTGTTAGCATCCTGATAAGAAAGATGATGCGATACATCCAATTAATGTATGCCACAACATCTTATTCAATGAAGATGATTTGGATAGGAATGTTACAAATCAGAATCCTTATTGGTGTCTGAGTAATCCTGTTTTTCAAGACTTTTCAAGGAAATTGCATGCCAATACTATCAGTGAATAAGTGGAATCAGATTTTTTAATTGACTTTGTTTGATTGGTCAAATGTGCACAAGGGTAGTTATGATTATTTCTTTGTTTTAATTATTATGTATATAAATACTATTCAACAGTTATCTAATTAATTAGATATGAAATGACAGAAGGAAAAAGAAAATTAATTAATTAAGATAATTTGATTCATTAATTAATAAGGTGAATTATCATGTAAAAGTACAAAAATTAGAAGTTGCGAAAAAATCCTCTTTGCTTTATGGTTTAATGACATTGAGAGAGATGAAAGAAATTGTGGAGTTTAGGCTTATATCTATAAATTGCATTTGCCTATCAGTTTGTAAAGTGCTCTCAACACATTGTCCTCATATTGTTTGTAAGGTCCTATTATGGGACATGCTAACAGAACTGTGGCTCTAAAGCTTGCACTATGGAACAGTTCTGCAGTAATTGAAGATATGCAATCTTTAGAGAGCTCATAAGCGCCAAGTTATTGTTAAGCTCTCACATTGTACATTGGACAAAAGACTATTGCTTGTCCAAGGAACTAGTCTCTGAAGAATAGCGTAGGCTGAGCACTGTGAAACCCAATGTGCTTATGGACATTAAAATAAAAGAAAACTGATGAGAGAAACTATTTATTGCCTGGAGTAGCTTGTCTGCAAGTGTAATTTTTTGGAACCATGACAACCTTTGCCCTGTCACTGTAAAATTTTTCATAGAAAAGACATATCTACACACACATATATGTATACATATGTATATATATGTATAGATACATCCATGTAAAGACAGATTAATGTATCTATGGACATAAACATATATGCATCCATATGATTACATGTATATACACATAGATGCATCTATACACACATACATATATGCATAAATACATATACGCATAGATATATCTAGAGTCACATGCATACATGCATATATGCATCTACAAATGTCTACATAGATATGCACATAGGTAAATGCATATGTGCATAGAAACATGCATACATACATACATACATGCACTGACACATAAGGCAAAAAGTGATAGTGATAGTGAACTAAAGCACTATGAAACACAACTTCACGATGCACTTCAATGGAAAAGATCTGTGGAGAGTAACAAATTATCATCTCAAGTAACTCGTTTCTAGGTCTGGGCCCTGCAACTGTAACATCTCTTGCTCAGTGGCTATAAACTCTTCCTCAAAACAAGAGCTTACAAAACACAAAAAACCACAAAGTAATAGAAATGCATAGCAAGTAACCTAACTCTATAT
>VDFB02268192.1:0-26931 GCA_007258455.2 Sequoia sempervirens | reverse complement strand
CACATGAGGCCACCTAAGACAATAGTTAAAGACTTCATTTGTAGAATCAATACACTGTCTTAGCTCACTCATTTTCTTCTTCAATCTGGAAAGAGACAATCTAAATTGCATTTTTAAATGAGAAATCATTTCTTCTTCCTTCCTTTCCATGGTCGCAAACTTCATAGATATCTTGACACATTCAATGAGTTCTTCTGGGAGAACATTTTGCAGACTTTCCAACTCAATATTGTTATTAATTAAGTACCTTGCCAGAGAATTTTCAATTAAACCCTACTCATAAGATGGACCATTCAGCCATATACCGGATATCTTTTTCATACCATCCTCACCCTAAATGATTTGCAAAATCTTTTTCTTAAACAAAGCACTTTCCTCATCACTGTCTTCAGCTATTATTGTTTCCGATTCATTTGGTTTCGGTTGATCTTTTGGAATACATTCTTCAGAAAATTCATCTTCTACATCCACAACCACTTGACTTTTCCCTTTTTCTTCAAACTTTGTAGACTTGGGTGCCAGAGGAGTGACACCAACTGTATCTCTTTCTCTCTTCTGCTTTTTCTCTACTTTTATGGAAGATGATCCAAATTCAATTATTTTTGTTGGAAGAGGGACAACACCCTCTCCAAACCTTTCTAATACCTTTGTAAAGAAACTTTCATACACTTGTTCACAATTTTCAAAAGAATTGTAATGATTGAAGATTTGCTTACAAATGAGCATATTCTCTCTCCACACTACATTGTCCTTCAATGGCAAACAGTTTAGAAAGTACATCATAATACATATTTCCAGAGTACCAAACCTGAATTGTTAGCCAATATCCTTCATTAATTGAACATTCTCCAACAGTTGCTCCTTCAACAAACTACACAGATCAAAGTACTTGTTTTCAATTATCATTTTGTGGGCTATATATGTAGCACCTACTGAGGTTGATCCTTCTTGGTTTCTAAAATAAAAAATTTATAAGACTCCATAAGCCACATACCTTGTTAAAGGGTCTTTAATCGTTGAAATTATTAGAGCCCTTTGATCTCCCCTTATTCCAGTTAGGGCTTCAACCTTCACATTGCGAATCAAATTTTTCTTTGGTACATCACCAACATTGCATAAGCCCATTAAATTTTTTATTACATCCTTGGTAATTTGATATGGTTTATCCAGATTGAGAATATCACCATCTAATTTGTTCAAGAAAAATCGAATCACTTCCACATTGATGAAATGAGGATAGTCGTTCCATATATCCAAATTATTGTGCTTTGATCCTTCAAGCCTTCTAAAATCAGTGAGCGACAATAAATTTCTTTCATCCCTAATCTTCTGGATGCTATACTCATCTAGGGTTATGGTACCTTTGATTTGCTTCATGTTTCATTCTAAACAAAGTTGTACGGATTACAAAATAGATGTGAAATCAATGATTAACAGGGATACCTAGAGATTCGCCACTAGAATGACCTTTCGCCCTTGAAATTTTGCAGAAAAATACTCTCAAACTGTTCTCCTTCAATGCTTGGTGTCGAAACAAGGTTCAAAATGTTGTTTTATAACTTTACTTTTTTCTGAAATAAATGTATTGCCCTAGAAGTTTTGGTTACACTCCAAACTCAAACAGCAAGCTAAGAATTCAACTTCAGACTTATAACATTTCGACCAGTTCATCATATCATTGCAAATACTTCCATCAATGGATAACACAGCGACTAATGACATCCAGAGATTCGATGCCAACAATACACAAGGGGGCAATGAATTTTTATGAAAAACTCCCCCTAAGCCATTGGCCTGATATCAATTGCCAGAGTAGCTATCGGAGGGATCTTCCAGTATAGCTTTATTTCCTTCATTAGTTTCACTTTTCTTCACCCATTTCTTCTTCATCTGGTCTCTTATCTCTTCCATGGATGCTTTTGCTTTTCCTTTATTGTCTTTCTATGAATTTCTTCCTTGGTAGACCAGACCTCTTTTATTCATGTTACTATTTTGACAGAATTTTGCAATGTGACCAAGATTGTTACAATTGAAACATATCGGACCTTTCTACTTATACCAGCCATTCCACTAATTTCCTCCTAACCTACATTGATTAGCAACATGTCCAAACCTTCCACAAGTATCTAGCATTTAATGTTATTTGCATTGATAGACATACTTTTGCATTCTAATGCCTTATGCCCAAATTTCTTGCATTTGAAACATTGACCACAGAATGATGGCTTACTAGGGTTTATCTTTCTTCTACACTAAGAAGCCATATGTCCAAATTTATTACAAGCAAAGTAATATCCATTAAATTTTTGAGCATTAGGTTGCCTTACCGGATGAATTCTTACTTTGTTCTTCCTTTCAGGATTCTTTTGTTCAAATCCGGAGCATTCTCCCTTCTCATATCCAATACCTCGCTTATCATTTATATCCTTCTGACTTTTGGTTATTTCTTCAAGCTTGGTAGAACTTATCCTGAACTTTTCTTTGAATTCATTTGTAGTAGCAAGCTCATTTCTAAGAATGGCTATTTGTCTCTCAAGCTCTCGTTCATTGTTTCTGAATTGTTGCAGTTCAATCTCCAACTGGATAAATCTATTGTTAATTTTGTTGCATTCTTTAGACTTTTCTCTCAGGGACTAGGCCAGATTCTCCTCATTCTTCTTTATTTTCTCAATCTCTTTAGTAAACTTCATTGCCATAGATTCCATTTCAAGTCTTAGAGTTGCATTGTCCTTGGCTAGCTTTTCACATTCTCCTATAATCTCTTTTAGAGTTTAATTCAAATGGACATCATCCGATCCTTTGTTTTCTTTCTACTTCAATTGATCACAAAGTTCCTTTCTTTTCTCCCTTGAGTCATTAATCTTGTCCTCTAGTGATTGAATGAATTTTTTGACATCTGCAATATTTTCCTTAAGTTCCATGGCCTCTACCTTAGATTGATCAAGATCATCAAATTCCACCATCAACTGTTGTTGAAGACCACCAGTATCCATTATGATTCAAGATTCACCTCAAGCTGCTAAGCTTCAAAAGAGGAACCTGCTCTGATACCAATTGTTGGATGCAAGGAACACTGAGAGGGGGGGTGAATCAGTGTTCAATAATTTTGATTTGCAAAACAGATCTAAAACCATCAATAGCAATAATTTAACTTTGTATAACATTAGCAGCACATAATAGATGCAATCACATTAATAAAACACCATAACACTAGATATTTTTATGTGGAAACCCTATTAGGGGAAAAACCACGGTGGAGATTAATCCACAAAGTTTACTCTATTAAAAGTAAAATAAAAGAGGGGAATGCACTTGCATTCAAGCGCACTGCCTAGAGCTCACTGCTCAAGAAAGAGGCTCACTGACATACAATTATAATATAGATTACAACAAAATTTGAACTGAGAATATAGCATCTACAAATGCCTGGATTCAGTTCCACTGAAGTGTACAATCTGACTTTGGACCTTCTGCTCAAATCTGTTCTACTCTGCTTTGTTCTCCTGCTAAAAACCCTTTAGTAGTACAACTAATATTTGATCAATCAATTGCTCTACTCTTTTTCGCACACATATATATCTCTCTTCACATCACGCATATACAAAGTGAATTACCAATCTTCCTCATATATCCGCTAACCCAAAAATTCAATACATGTTAGCCTTTCAACAAAATATAATATTATTTGCTTATATCGGCCATGTCGGCCTTAAATCTTTAATTAGAAATGAAGCATACCTTCATAAGTCAGCTAGACTTATAGAAGGGACCCACACCATGGTTCTAAACATAAGAGATAGCAAAATAATTATTCCACATACATCCGCGATCCACCACATCAAGCATGTCGGTCACAATGAAAAATAGATCATAAAACATGCCACCGAACCTCTTAACTTGAACTATGATCAATGCAACACCACAAAACTTCTTCAGTAGAATAGTGTACGAGCTAAGAAAACTTCCTTGGAGATCCACACTTCAAAATAGTGATCCGGTGAAGTAGTTGAATCAGCATACCAACCAGATGTCATGTTCTTTACTTTCTCTGCTAGTAGGAGACTTAGATTCTCTATTGGTATAAGCGCAACTAATACTGCGGATCAAACTATAGACTCAATGGCAACACAAGTAGCCAAAGTTGACCTAATCAAAGCCATATGCCAACAAAATATTCATGTTTCATATTGAGTTGAGCCATGTTACATTACCTACATTAGTGCAATTATTGTTGGGGGCACTTTACAACCTAACCTCCTAAACTAAAAAATATTTTTTTGTTCTTGTCTTTTGGGTTTCAAGATCATGCTCTAATACCATTTGTAATGAAATTAAGATGCAAATACTTGATATTAATAAGCCACTTCTATGGTGCAATCTTCAAGTCTTCAATAAGAATAGAAATAGCAATATGATATTTAACTACTACTCACTACCTTTTTTATATATGCATCATTAAGTGGTATTTGTATTATAATTCCAATGAGGCCAACCTATTACACAATAATTATTTTTAGCTCAAGGATTATGTGAGCTATAATTGGTTGGCATATCTCAATACAATCAATAAGGAAATAACACCCACCTCCTAGTGATGTTGTGATGCAATGATCCTCATTTGCACACTCTTAACAATAATATTTAAACGTAAAATTTATGTTTATACTTTATAAATGAAACCATTGCAATGAAAAAATTGTATTTCAATTTGTCAAATAGGTAAATAGAACCCAATATAAATAAAGAATTGAAATAGTTAAATATTGAAAATAGATTGCCAACCGCTGTGAAATATTAGAGAAGCCTTAGCTATCAGAACTTCATTAGACCTCAAAAATGTCTTGAACTTCTAAAATTATTTATGTTAGATGTAGGGAATTATACCTTAATAGCAAACCCTTAAAATATAATTTTAAAATTTTATATTTAATATGATATGGTAGAATACTTTCGGATAAAAGGTCTGAAAAATATTAATTACATTCATGTCTTGTGCATTGCCCAATGCGTGCCAGCAGGAGTATTGTCAGGGAACAAAAAAGGAATCTAAGCTAAGTAGAAGAATAAACAAAAGTAAGTAATGTCTTTCCTATTTGGCTCTTTGTGAGACTTACACGCTTCTTTTTGTTTGTTAAAATAGGTATTCCATTTCTAACTCTTTACTTTGCCCATTGCATATGTTAGTTGTGCCTTTGGTAGAGCATTTATTCTCATACTTCTTCTAAATTATGGATTTAAATTTGGTGTATACTTATATCTTCCAATTAGTTGGATTGGTTTATTTTCTAAAGATAGTTTGGATTATGAAGATTGGTTTTTCGTTTTTTAACTCTATGATGATAGGAGTAATGTAGGAACATAGATTATAGTGCAAAGGATAAAGAAAGATTCAATCAAAAAGATTTATTTATTATTATGTTAAAATGTGTGTGAATAGAGTGAAACCTAAGTTAAAGATTGTATAGTTTTGTTGAATCAGTTATGTGTCAAAACTCATTTTGCATTCAAGTAACAAGTTCAAAGCAATCACCATGGAAAAATAAATAGATTTTATTGTATTTAAAACTATGCAAGACAATTTGCATCTCCTCTGCCATACATCCTATGCTCTCTTGTTGTCTTTTTTGTTCTTTGAATAGTCTGCCCCATCATAAATTGAAGAATCGGCTTCTTTCCAAACCCAAGAAACTAATAATCAAACTCTTTGCTCAGGAAAAACTAAATCAAGAATTGGGTGAATTATCTCTTCTTGTTGCAAGTTGAAAACTATCATACCAAGAACTGCCTCAATTCTTTGTTTCTCTTTATTTGTTGCCAAGAATAATTTGCATCTACCTTCATAGTTATTCTCCACCGTTCCACACCATTTTTTCCTCCTTATTTTCTATCTTTTATCCAAAAGCATATTGAACCCTCTCAAGAATGTCGATCCCTCTTTTCTTTACAAGTAGACCCGTCCTCTACTCATTTTGTGTATAATTGTGTTTAAGAGCAATCGCCTCCTTTCTTTGCCACACCCTACCAAAATTGGCTCTCTCTCAATCAATCAAGAAAACATTTTTTTCCATAGCTATTGGCTCCTCCTTTCTTTAGTCTGATAACTTCCACTTACCAAAAATAGTTATATCTTCCCTCTCTCTGTCTTGCACTATAAATTTTCCTTCTTTTCATTTTCATGATAAGGAGAGAGAGTTCTCATTACTTTCCTGCCACTTGTCAAAATACCACTCAAGCAAACAAATTAAGACCAAAAATCCAAAACCAAAATGTGCACCCCCAAAATGAGTGCAAAGGGTGATGCCCCTGCATCAAGCTTCCCAAGAGACAAAAGAAACATGTGCTCCTACACATGAAGTCATTAAAAAAAATTCATTCCTCTGTTTTTGTTTCTTTCACATCCTCCAACATTGCTCTGGAACAATTTCCATGTGTTCAATCTATTTCCATTTGTTTTCTTTTTCCTTATTGTACCATCTTCTTGTGTCCTTTTCATCTAAAAATATCCAAAACTAGATAATTCACGTTCATATATATCATTGTCACCATTTGGTTCCACATCCTTTGCATCTTCTTGTTTTAAAATCTTCCTTATAACAATGTCATTCAAAGATTCAAAATCATCACTATTTAAATTATCAGTCCTCTTTTCCAACCATTCTTCTTTCGTAGCCAACAACTTTTCCTTTTCCTCAACAATAGCTTCTTTATCATCAGTTTCCAACTTCGTCTATGTATCCTACGTTGTCCCATTTGTCTTCATACCTTCACTAGCAATCTTCTCCATCCATTCATGTTCTATCACTGAAAATTGTGCCCACAAATCTTCTGCACTTGTTGCACCTTCTTTAAATTCTAACTTTGTAATTTCTTCACTATTCATCTCTTTGCCTTCCACATATGCTCCTTTTTACTCTTTATTCTTCAATCCTTCATCATACCTTTATTTCCACTCTCTTTGTCCATTGATTGTCCTTAGGTCTCCGTAGTGAGAAATTTATTCACCTCATTCAATACACGTTGCTCACTAGGCAACTCTCTGCTTTCTAAACCTCTTTCATCTTCTCTTTTCAAGGCGGCTATATTTTGCCTTCTTTTCTAAACAATCCTCTGCACAGGCCACTTGAGCTTCTTTTTCAATGGAAAATGCCAACCATATTCTTGGCTTCTCTCCTCAAACCACTGCTTACACTTCTTTAAATCTCTTCTTAACTCTGCCACATAGCTGTCCCATTCTAAATCTTGCTTCCTCATATTGTCTTTTTTCTTGATGCTTTCTTTCTTAGTATGTTGTTGCATCTTTTGACCTTTCCTCTTCTAATTGATACCTCACCTAGGGCTCCTCTTTTTTTTTCCTCTACCTAGTCTTTTGGTACCTGGATTCTTCTTGTTAACCTATCAAACTCTTAACACACATACTTTTCAAAATCCTATGAGCATACCGACTTCCACTTCCCTGACCTTTTAGGCTCTTATACCAAAAATTATGACTCACCTTATTTAATTTCCAACTATCTACAAGAACAAGCGATAGAAAATAATAACACCTACCTAAAAAATCAAGGCAGTCTCCTACAGTCGGGTTCAATCAATTATGCAACTCATATTCGAGAGCGACAAAAACATGGACCAACTCATTCTTCGTACAAAGGATTCCAGCTTCAATGAAATAGAAAATAAATGCACACAATGTTGAGCACTTTAGCCGAACCATAGACAATGTGACAAGACTTACAAACTCATTCTACATTCACGTAGCAGGTTCAAAGCAATCACCATGGAAAAATAAACAAAGTTTATTGTATTTAAAACTATGCAAGACAATTTGCATCTCCTCTACCATACATCCTATGCTCTCTTGATGTCTTCATTGTTCTTTGAACAGTCTGCCCCATCACAAACTGAAGAATCAGCTTCTTTCCAAACCCAAGAAACTAATAATCAAACTCTTTACTTAGGAAGAACTAAATCAAGAATTGGGCAAATTATATCTTCTTGTTGCAGGCTAAAACTCTCATACCAAGAATTGCCTCGATTCTTTGTTTCTCTTTCTCTAATGCTAAGAACAATTCGCATCTACCTTCCTAGTTCTTCTCCATCGTTCCACGCCATTTTTTCCTCCTTTTTTATATTTTATCCAAAAACATATCGAACCCTCTCAAGAATGTTGATCCGTCTTTTCTCTACAGGCATACCAGGGTCCTCTACTTATTTTGTGTACAAATGTGTTCAAGAGAAACTGCCTCCTTTCTCTGCCACACCCTACCAAAATCAGCTCTCTCAATCAAGAAAATGTTTTTTTTCCATAGCTATTGGCTCCTCCTTTCTTCAGTCTGATAACTTCCACTTACCAAAAATAGTTATATTTTCCCTCTTTCTATCTTGTACAATAAATATACCTTCTTTACCTTTGCACAATAAGGAGAGAGAGCTCTCATTACTTGCCTACCACTTGTTTTGAAATACCACTCAAGCAAACAAAATTAAGACCAAAAATCCAAAACCAAAATGTGCACCCCCAAAATGAGTGCAAAGGGTGATGCCCCTGCATCAAAGTGTGTCATGATTTTTGAAATAAGCCTCAAGTATTTCCTTTGAAGTTCTATTCAATTACCTCTCAGTAATTTGACTAGGTTTTTCAATATAAAATTTCAATTTCTATATCCATTTCAAGTAAATGATCTATATTTTTGTGATATTTTTTTCTCTTTACCTCTTTAATTAGGTTCATAGTATGAATATCCATAGAAGGAAGCGATCCTAACCCCTATCCAACATTAAAGTGTGGATTGGCCTCCTCTCTAACATCATTTTTTTGTGCTTGGGTCTCCTCCTTGACATCAACTATGTGTGATTCGGCCTCCTCTGCTCTAGTAACTAAATTAGGCTTGATCTCTACTCCAATTTTTGTATGTTGATCCCCTACACATATCATATAAAAGAGAATATTTTAGAATATATTGAAGGGAATAAATTGGCATCAAGACATTGAACTTAATCTTTGTAGTTTAATTCTTGTAAACTCCAATCTCTAAATTCACATGTATTTCTTATAAAGGTCACAAGGGGGATCCATTGGAGAAATGTTTCACTAAGAAAATGGGATCACTCATTCTAGATATATATCCACTATGGTAAAGGGTCACTAAGAAAAAAGGTATGAGAAGGTTTCGAAAGGAGTCTTAAGTTAAATAGAAATAAGAGGTAAAATCCTTAATTTTTATATGCTCTATTATTGTTTAGATTATGATTTACTTGTGAGGGTAAAACTTGAGGGATAAAACTATATATCTAATTTAATAATCTAGATAAATTTAGGGCCCATAAGAAACATAAGAATTTAAGGAGTATAGCTTGAACAAAGGGTAAGGTACAAGCTAGTAAAAATAAATGATTAGTTAATTTAGTCAAAGAGAATTCGACCAAGACATATCGTACATGTAGATTTAACTCAATAATATTTATGGTTTAGGGTTTAGGGTTTAAGGTTTAGGACTAGGGATGTTTCGAGGATAGTTATACATGTCTCTAGGATGTTTCAAGGATGGGACTTATGAGATATACATGATGGGACCAATGAGATATATATATATATATATATATAAGATCTTTCATCATATTTTTTGGATGTATGATTATCTAGTGTTTAGGTAGGTATATATAAAGATCTCACAAGGGGATCCATTGAGGGACGGTAGGATAGGGTAGAGATTATCATAAATGCAAGACACCTGTATGTTCAAAAAGGTTTTAATCAACATTTTAACAGAACATAACAATTAAAAATTAAAATTTATAGATGGAGTAGCTCGCTCATTGGATATATATCCATCAAGCAGGTAAAGGGTTTGAAAGTTCTAAGAATTTAGAGGTATGAAAAGGTTTCAAAAGGAGTAAGTTATATAGAAATTTGAGACTTATAAAATCCTTAATTTTTTTATATGGTATCTAGATAAAAATGAGATCTAGATATTTAGAGCCCATGGAAAACATAAGATTTGAGAAGTATAGCCTAAGCCAAGGGTAAGGTACAAAAGTAGTAGAAAGGAATAATTAGTTAATTTAGTCTGAGAGAATTTAGTCAAGACATAGTCATATGTGTAGATTTAACTCAATAATATTTAGGGTTTAGGGTTTAGGACTAAGTAAATAGGGTTTAGGGTTTAGGAACCTTTTATTAATTATAGGAGTACTTGAACATAACTTGGTTTAATAAAGGTGGATTAGGAATGTTAATGGGATCCACACAAAAAATAAGTGAATATATCTAAGGGTTTTATGGAAGGAATTTAAGTTTATCTATAGATTGAATCTAATGTCCATAAGAATTTAAATATATATGAAAGATAACATTTGTGAGACCCTTTCTAAATGGAATAGACCTGGAAGGGTGATATTGGTTAGATTCTAATTGGAAACATGTCTCTAGGATGTTTCGAGGATGGGACCAATGATATATATATATAAGATCTTTCATCTATTTTTTTATTTATGATTATCTAGTGTTTAGGTACAGGTATATAAAGATCTCACAAGGGGGGTCCATTCGGGGAGGGTAGGATAGGGTAGGGTTTATCATAGATGCAAGGCGGGTAAGGTACAAAATTAGTAGAAAGTAATGATTACTTAATTTATTGGGAGAGGATTTGGCCAAGACATCTAATCATAGATTTAGTTCAATAATATTTAGGGTTTAGGGTTTATGACCTTTAGGATTTATGGTTTCTGAGGTAAATAGGGTTTAAGGTTTAGGGTATTAGTTATAGTAGTAAGGAACATAGTGGTTTTAGTAGAGGACTTAGGAATGGTAATGGGATCTACAACAAAAATAAATGAATTTATAAAACATACTTAAATTGAAAAAATTACTTCAATTGAAAATAATTTGATCTTATTGATCCTAATCTTATCTAGAATATGATTTAATTGAAAAAAATTACATGATTTATAAAATACATACCTTCTCTTTGATTGTAATATCTTTGCATCCTTTTTTCATGTAATTTTTGTTCCTTTTTTGTTGAATATAATCGTACAATATTATGTTTCCTTGTCCTTTTATTTCCCATGTCCTTCTTTGTTTTTGATATTAGGGGATAAGCGGATTTTGAAGGGATCCATAACCCATGTCCTTCTTTGTTAAACATTATCTGGATAATTCATTTTCCAATTCCATGTTCCAAATGTAAAGCACTTGCAAAATATAAAAAAGTGTTTTTTTTCTTTATTTTGTATATTAAAAACACAAAAAATGACCTTGTATATATACAATTTGAATAAACATTTAATTACAAAAATTTGGCTAAAAATAGCATTCATTTGAAGGTCGACTACTAAAAAATTAATATTATTTTATTAGCGAACCTTCGTTTAAAGATCATTTGCCACAAATAATTAATATTATTTTGGCCAACCCAAAATACCTTTGTTCAAAGGTATTATCTTCAATCGAAGGTACCTTCAAACAAAGGTATTATCTTCAATTGAAGGTACCTTCGAACAAAGGTATTATCTTAAACCATAGGTACCTTCTTTCGAAAAGGGCCTTAGTAAGACACTTCAGTGCATGCTTCAAAATTTGCTTAGAAATTTTAGTTTCAAACCATAGGTTGGACCTTCAAATATAATTAACTTGACAAGATAATTTGCAAGATCGTAGTCCTCAAAATGAGCTTTCCAACAAGTATAATTTTAATATATTTTCATTTTATTATGTATACATTTTCTAATTTTTACTAGACATAGGTTTTTAACCAAGCATCAAGTTATTTATTCTACACGTGGAAAGTAGTAAAATATTGAAGATAAATTCTAAAAAATATTTTTGTACTAGGTATTGATATCCTTGTTTCACCAAAAAAATGCATTTGATATATATAAAACAAGTTGTGCATTATGACATACACCTATGTCCAAATTATAATTACCCTAACTTCAAAAATTAATTAAAAAATATGTAACAAAAAATTATGAAGAAAAATCCATATGCACAAAATATTGATGTTACAAATCTATATTTTAAAAATTAAAATTTTATCCTTTCTAAAAAAATTGTGTTACATAAATGTTAATTTTTTAAAATGTTGTTTACTATAAAAAAACAAGTTATTAAAAGTTACGTAAAAAGATTCACGATTTATTTCTATATATAATCGACACACAAATCGTCACAAACCACTAGTTTGCATTGTCTTCAAATTTTTAACAATTTAGCTACTATAGGTCTCAGAAAGTGCAAATTTAATTAAAAATGTTGATTTCAATGACCTAATTTGACCAAAAAGTGGGACTCATTATTGTGGGATCACCCATATGTATTACTACCATGTGCCAAGTCATGTTGATTCAACATAATTACAAGAAGATCCAAATAGGAGGAAATAAATTCCTTAGAATTAATGAGAGGAAATTGCACATGCATTTGCCAAGAAAATTCAGCAAAGCAAGCACAAGGAATATCTTATTTGTTAGAAGGGTAAAGGGACAAAAGAATACTTTGGATTTTTTAATCAGAAGTCAACTTGAGTAGTTAAATTAGTTTTTGGTGTAGTCATAATTTTGAGTCCTGTACTCAAATTATTTTACTTGGGATATCTAATGCAAGAGCATCCTAGAAGTCATACAATCTTACATCACCAAAAATATTATTTTGTTGATTTTATTTTGTGTGTGGGCACTCTTTCTATGCAAAATATATGTTTTAATGTCATTGTGTTGTCTTATATTTTAGACAATTAGTAGAACCTTTACATCTTTTATACTTTGCATAATTTGTTTGCATCTTATGTAAATTATTATTCACTCACGCCCTATATAATTAATTTGTGCACCTATATAATTAATTTGTGCACACTTATATACACACTTATATGTTTATATGTTAGATTGACAATAATTATATTAACTTAGGTTTACACCGCATTTTACATGTTATCATCCAAACCTCTATGCAACCTTTTCTCACTCATACATTATTATGCAAAGTTGATAAACTCCTTTAAATTGTAGCATGGATCCCTGCGCAAACTTGTATTTATGCATAATTCCGTATCATATTATTTTGATATATTCAAATCTCTATGCCAAGTTCATTGATACTGCAAAATCATGAGTTTAGATTTGAAGTGATGGCAAGTCCAATTGTTTGTAGTTGCCTAAGTTTTCACTCTATTTCTATAATTAATCAATTATCTAAGTAGATAAATTCCTTAAAGTATCGGTTACCTATTAGATCTTGACACTCGGCAAATTCATCTCAGGTTTATGTGAAGTCCAATGATGATTTTATTAATGGGTTTGGATTTTATTGGGGTGATCTTAATGGGTTTAGATTTCTAAGTGTTCCATTTTCTCCTAGTTTTTCATTTTAGATGGACTTTTGCCCTGTGCAAGCGCATTAGCATGGTTTCATATCCATAGTTTTGGGAAGACTGCTTAGATATATAATATTTTTTTTAGATGGACCCAGTTAAACTTTCATTCATAGTCAATGGGTCTTTGGTCTGTTGTAGAAGTTGAATGGTTTTGAATGAGTCTACAGGGATCAAATCTTACTGAATGCAAAGCTCCCACATTATAAGGGAAGAGCTTTCAGCCTAGCTCCCACATTAGATAGCTAAAACAAATCTGAATTTGATATAAAACTTTCAATAAAAATTTTAAAAAACAAAAACTTTCATTGATGGCGGCTGATGGAGCCAGCTTCTCATGTGCATATCCCTTACCCCCCACATGGTGGAAGAAATGTATGTCCCACCCATACCCTACTACAGAAAGAAGTTGACCTCAATATCGTTGTTGGTCTGGTTATTCTCGTCCCTGCTCTCTAATGGATTGGTTCATGGATATGAGTTCTAGCAAGTTTTCTAAAGTCCATGGGTGCAGGTTAGATAAATATCGAATGGAGTTGGAGCCAGTGAGCTGGGTTTGGTTGCTTTCGGGGAAGGGAACGCACTGTAATGGTAAGGGGCGCCAAATTGTAGGGGTTTGTTAAAGAGTATGGTATAGCCAGATGAGAAGCCCTACCTAGATAGTTACATTTGTAGCTCTACCTGAACGAAGACACATGGAGTTGCAGATCTGTCAACATCCCTAACACATTCTCATCCTCCTCCTACCCCTTCCCCGCTACAAATAGGACCTACTCTACAGTGGGCCCACAACCGCTTTTTCAATTATTTGATGGTTCCCCGGCGATGCCTAAAGATCTTTTTCCCAACATTTTAATAGAGAACTGAGGCTCGGTTTACTTCACGAATCAATTCATTTGTTGACTCTGCGGGGCATACATAAAGTATATGATGTCTCTTCTGGGCGAAGAAAGGGACCAACTCTCCAAGAAAGAGTTTTTGAATCCATGAGGAAAGGCTACGCTAATTCAGTAGATCCTGCGATTACTGAATGATTACTATAGGGCTATAGGGTAGCACACTGGCTAGAGTGCCAGTTTTGAATAACTATTCTGGCTTTCACATTATCAAAAGCAGCTTGGAGTAACGAGGTGTTCGGTTGTTTAGACCGGGGAATACATTAATTAATAGTTGATTCACTGCATAGAAAAATCTTCCTTCCCCTCCATTGGGGCAGGGCCATGACAGCGGGGATACTCCCATAATAGATGGCAGTGATAAAAGCAGGTACGCCATTCAACATGTCGAGTTAGGTTGGGCGTTGAGGATAATTAGTTTCTCCAAAAGAGAAATATTAGGGGAGCTAAAATTCGGGCAAAAGAAAATATTGGGGTAAAGATCATCTTATACTGGGCAGGAAGGAATCCTTCTCTGCATCAACTATAGTCTCCCGCTGTTACAAGTAGTTCTATTTTAGAGTAGAGTTTCTAACCGCCAAAATGGATTAATAGAAGTATATGAACTATAGTCAGGGGGTGGACAGGTCAGGGAAACAAGATTAGATATGGATTGCCTCTCCTCCCACCGATCCCGCAACTATAGAAAGGGTGGATAGGGTGCCCGAAGCTGGCATCGATAGAATGGATTATTTGAGAGGTCCCAACAGATTGGCGAGACACAACCAACCAGACAGCCCCCATTATAGAGTAGGGCGTGAGTAATCATGTTTTTCTATCTGCATTTGTTTCATTCTATTTCAGGCAAATAGCAGCCACTCATGAAGATATGGATTTCATGACACCCACCTCTTTGAAATAAAAATATTTAGGCTCCTTGCCAGCCACTGCGTAGGTTCTCCTAGCTCCTATTACTAGAGTTGACCTTCAACCTTCCATAATCTGTCCTGAGTAGATTTTACTTTCATGAACACAACCCTAAGCTTAAAAGTAAGATTTTGTTTTAGAAATTCAAGCAATGGTTAAGACCCAAAGACATCAAGTAATTAATTATAGAGGGGGCATTTCACCACCCATCTTGATTGTGAGACACTAGTCAACTTCCAAATGTATTTGTATGAATTATGCTAATGTTGAAGTTAGGAGTGCACAGATATACTTTTCTTATTTATCAATAGGTTTTGTTTTAAGAACTTAAATATAATTCAAAGAAGAGTCCTAAGACTTAAATTGCTCACTATATGTTAAAAGGATTTTTTTCCAAGAGAAATTATGAAGGTATTTAGCTAAGTTACCCCAATAAATTGAAATCTCAACAAGTCATGAAACAATTGTATGAGGAATTGGGAAGAGGACACTCTTCAAAAAACTCCACTACTGATAAGATTTTGTGAGTAGGGTATGATTAGCTCTTAGTATTTAGAGATGAACATGTGCATGTGAGGAAACACTGGCCACTTCAAACACATACAAAAATAGATGAGTTTGATGCCTTTGCAATCGGTCATTAAAACTTCCTTAGTTTTAATAGGTTTGAATTTTATTTATGTGACAAGTTCCAATTCTTCTAAGAGACAAATTTGTACTAACTACAATTGATTATCACGCGTAGTGTTCAAATCAATTGCAATTAAATCTTGTTCTATAGAAGAGGTCATCAAATCTGTAGAATAAGATTTGTTAACAAGATTGGGTGCATTGTATGAGGAATTGGGAAGAGGACACTCTTCAAAAAACACCACTGCTGATAAGATTTTGTGAGTAGGGTATGATTGGCTCTTCGTATTTAGAGATGAACATGTGCATGTGAGGAAACACTACCCACTTTAAACGCATGCAAAAATAGATGAGTTTGATAACTTTGCAATTGGTCATTAAAATTTCCTTAGTTTTAATAGGTTTGAATTTTATTTATATGACATGTTCCAATTCTTCTAAGAGACAAGTTTGTATTAACTACAATTGGTTATTGCACATAGTGTTCAAATCAATTGTAATTAAATCTTGTTCTATAGAAGAGGCCATCAAATCTGTAGAATAAAATTTGTTAACAAGATTGGGTGCACCTTATTCATTATTTTGTGATAATGATCACACTATTCATTCTATTCATTCTATTGATTTTTTTAGTAGACTTATGATCATTTATCTATTTTAAATTTTTCCTCAATTTATTACCATCAAGATAATGAAATGACTAAGTCCAAAAAAAATCTTTTTAAGGTAATTAATAAGAACCCAAGATATTAGGGTGGTTTGTTAAAGTATGCCATGTGGACTAATAAAACCAAATGCAAGGATGCTTTTACAATATCCCCTCATTATTAGTATATGGGAAAGAATCTTTATCTCTAGTAAATCTCATGCTCACCATAAAGATTGTGACCAAGTGTGCAATCATTTGGTGAATGTCCTATAGATGGAGGAATTAAGAGAGCAAACATTACAAAAGTCTAGCATGCATCAAGCAAATTACATATTCTAAGAATATGAAGTGTTTATTTATATTTAGATTATTTATAGTTGAATGAAGTTTAAACTTAATTTAAGAGATTGAAGATTTTCTTTGGGATATCACTCAAACCATACACATAAACATATTTTGGTGTTCCTACATGCATAAGTGTAAGTTGTAAAAAGACATTGAATATATTTTAAATATGAAATTCTTTATTTGTCATCTATGTAATTTGAGCCCTTGAACAAATTTTCTATAATCCATGCAAAAAGCTACATGGATGATTACTATAACTCCACTATGGCTATGGATGTCTAGTGACAATGGAGCAATACAAGGAATTCACTCAAAGTGTAGATGACTACTAATAATGGAGCAATGTGCAATTAGTAAAGCATGACAAGTCTTTGGTTATGAAAATAAAAATAAGAGACTAATGTTACAAAGAGAGTTCTTTGTCTTCAATTTGGTATCTTAAATTCATATTTCTTTTGAAGTGTCAAAATAACAAATTAATAAACTTGGCACACAATCTTAGATTTTCACAAGATTAATATATCTACTCTAAATTAACTATTGTAATTGGTCTTAATGATTTTGATTGTTCTTTTTTGGGTATATGTAAAATCAAATACTCTATGGTTGTTTTAAATACATGTGTATTTATTCCAAAAAGGTTATTTGTTATATTCGACATCCAAAATTTTCAAATTGAGGCCATTGCGAATTGGGAAACAATTTTTTTAAGTTTTGGTTAATTTTCAATAAGTTTTCGGATATTAGGTTATTATCATTTCTAGGTTTCTCTTATTATTGTCCACACCAATGAACACTTCAAAACTCCAAGATCTTGAGATTGTGACAAGTTAATGGTCCCTTAGATTTTTAATTGTACTATTTCATCATCTATGTTTTAAGTTTTATGTGTTTGTAATATTTTCACTTTCCTTTATGTTCTTTTAATCATGTTTTTCCTTTATGTTCTTTTAATCATGTTTTTCCTTGGATTATCAAAATATGTGCTCTTTATATGACCATTTTGTGTAATGCACTTTTCCCAATTCCTTACATTAGTCCACGTCCTTAATTTGACCATTTTACCTTAAGTTTATCTTCACTAAGATTTTTACAAGCTATCCACTTTACTCTCAATTTTAAGTTCCCTCTAGAAGTTCACTTTCAAGTCCATTTATTCTTTTCCTTGAGAAGGTCAAGAACTTGAGATCCCAAAATTGTGACAAGTGTCACAATTTAGTTTCCCAGACTTGGTTTCCTCGAGGCCAAGGCCTTAAGGTTCTAAATTATTTGGTCCCTAAAGTGATAAATGATTTTATCATGTTTTCTCAAGCCCAAGATTTGAGTGGATGTGGTGCTTGATACTTGAGTTTCCCAATACTGCTAGTAAAGGATGTTTGAACTTGAGTTCAATTTAACTTAGGGCTTAAAGTTGATTATCTTTAAAAGTAATTATGGTTAATCAACTTTCAACACTCTCAATGAATAAGGTTTACATGCCTTATGCATCTTGAAACCCCAAGAAACATGACTCGAGGAATGTTTAACTAAAGTGTGGCTAGAGTATTGAATTTAGGAAATTAATTTTTCTTAGTGTCATTTATTGAGATTTGATAAGTGTGCACCATGAGATTTTTTAAGTTAGATTATTTGTTTTAATGCTCATTTAGTTGTAAGCGTCTTGTTTTCAAAATCAAATCTTGTTGAGAAAATCTTTGATGCTAGCACATATGTCTATAACGTCAAGAAATTTCCACTAAATTTTCTTCACAAACATTTGCTTTCAATTGCAATGTAGCTAGTCTTCCCTATTTGTGTGAGCTAAAGGTCTCAAATGGAATTAAAACAAGCATGGCTCTAAAAGTAAGGCTCAAGAGGTTTCTTACATGACTACAAAAGTAAGCAAAGACCAAATTCATCTCAAAGTCACTCAACAACAGATAAGTATAATAGGCTTTATTATGCTTTCAAGGATGTAAATGATGCCCTAAAAGATAGCACACAAGCATAGTCAAATCTTGATGTTCACATCAAAAGTGTTGGGACTTCATTTCACCATAATGTATCTATAAAACCTAAAGTTTTTCCTTGCCCTAATACCCTAAGAGACATATTTCATCATTTGAAGTTCCAGTGGGGAATGCTATATTTTGTGAGTGGAAATAAGTTGTTAATCTCTCAAGTGTGGCTTTAAAATAAATGTTAAAAATTCCTACACCCTAACTCCAAAATATGACTAAGCTCATTGTATGACTAAATCAAGGATGAAAATGATTCAAACATCTTTGAGGTTATGAAAGAGAAGTGCAAGGCCCCTAAATATTTCAAGAGGAAAGCAAAGGCTTCCTAATCCAACCAAACATTTCATCTCAATGATCAAAGATTTGCTAGTTTTACTCTATAGAGTATATAGTGCTACTTCAAAGGACCATGTGAACCTAGGTTGGGTACCATTATTGGATATCATTCTTACAAGGATTTAGTGCAAAACTAGGGAAGAGTCATCACAAGGAATATGGATTAACAATTTTCCAATTCTAAAAAGGGAGGTGATTTCTTCATGTATTCTTATTTCATTGATCCTATTTATGCTTCCCTACAATACAACTCATAGATCTTCCCTAATTGGTCCCCACAACTAGATTTACTTATACATATAGTTTTGGACAATAAGGTTGAGATAAAGTACTCCAATAAAAAGGTGGAAAAGACTAATCAATCATAGAAGGGTCAATGACAAGAATCTTGCCGCCACCACTATGAAGGAGAATATGCCTAAATGAACCCAAGCCAAAGGAAGAATTAGAATATGCCAAAAAAATATTTGAAAGAGAACGCTAAAGAAATCACAAGCTTGATGCAATAGCTTCAAGAAGTGTAGACCCATTTGGATGAGTCAACTAATCAAGTTTTTCAAGTGCTCAAGTCCATTCACAATAATATTAAGCAGAGCCTAAGTTATTTTTTGCCCCATTACTACTAGGAGGCCACATTGCAAAGGTGAACAACATTAAATTCCAATAGGACTCTATATTCAAACTCCGCTAGACTTCTAAAAGAAAGTGGATTTGATCTCCCTAGTAAAAACCTATGCATGTTTAATATTAATTATTCTATCTAATGTCAAAATTGAAATGGTAAGGCGAACTATAAGGGCAGCCAAATAGAATATGTCCCAAAAGTATGAGCTAATTACAAAGGATTTACAAGTCTGGAATAAGTCTTGAACAAGTCTTCCCCATAGTGAACTTCACAAAACTATAGGACAATCAAGGACATCTAATTGCACTAGCAAAGTTTGACTCCTTCATGGGAATCTTTCCTAATTTTGTTTTGTAAAGAGATGTTAAATGCTAAACCAAGACACCAAATTCAATTCAAAGCTTTATTTTGGCCATAATGTCAAAGAATGCAGAGAATTCAATAAGACATGAAGCTAGTGACAGTAATAGCAAGCAATTATAAAGGACTTCAAAATGCTTCCGTTTGTGTGATAGAAATTCTAAAGCAAGCTTATAAGCCCTATCCAGCAATGTGTAACTTGTGTGTTCTTCCCCCAAGATGCAACTTGTGTGTTGTTCTTCCAAGGAAGGCCTAAAATCAAAAGAATCTGGTTTCCTTGTATCCAAAATAGGTAAGGAAGTTTAAGTTTAACATGTTACTCAACAACACATTGGTGATCAACTTCTAAGGGAACCTATCGAGAAATTCAATGAGAATGCATTAAAACTGTTCATAGGTTTTAACAGACATCATAGGTTTTAACGGACATCAAAACAAAAATACACTCTTCTATATTCAATTTTTTTATTACGTTATTACTAATAAGCAAATCTAGTGCGGTCTATCAAGTCTCATCAATTTCGAAGGCTTCTTCGGAGTGCATTCCTTTACAATTCATAAGCTTGATCATTTAAGTTCAGTTAAAAAAAAATTGAAGTAAATGAGCATTTGGGCATATTTGAAGTAAGTACTTTCGAATATGGAGACAAGATAAATGTCAGTAAGAATGTGATAGGCCTCAAGGTGGAGCCACATTCTAAAGCATGTGAGAGTGCACAATTTTGGAGCTATGGATATTTTTTAAGCACAATGGTCCTTCATAAGAAAAAGTGTTTGGTCGACAAACTTTTGTTGTGCAGACTCGAATTGTTGCATGCAACATCTTGGATCAAACTAGTTGAATGGTTTCCGTTTTAAATTGACAATTCATTGTCTACTTTCAGACACATTGGGAGTCTTGCCAATATGCTTGCACTTTTGCTTTCAACTATTATTGCTTCATTTCAATTGACACCAATTCCTTAGTGAAAAGTGAAATTAGATTCTTGGAATGAAATGTTTATCTCAGTTAATAGATTTGTGTTTAAAAAGTCGATAGAAGATATATCTGTTTATATTAAAACATACTCGTATAAATCCAAATCCAAAATTCCCCAATAGGCATCCATGAACTTTTTGGTATTCAATCTAAACAAAAATACAGGCAATGCCAAAACATTGGAAATGATATGTATCAGCAAATTTTAACCCCAGATTTGCAAGGATACATACTAGTTTATCATACTAGCACTTGCACCGGAGGGGGTGCAAGGGTTACGCCGATAGAAAAATATAGAGAAGTAAGAAGGGGAGAGACATGCAAATTATCATTAGCAAAGGTAACAATGTTTGACATTAGAAGATAGTAGTAGGTAAATATACAATGTGATTATACAATGTTTGAATCTCAATAATAGATTGAGAACATGAATCATTACATTTTTTTTGGAATAGATGGATATATTGCTTGATGTTTGCTTCAATACTGTTGTTGTTGTAGGACTGTACATGGAATGTAGTGTTGGGTGCATGGAATAAACGGATTGGTCAATGGAAATGCAAGGTATGGAAAGGATGGTTGGGGGTGTTATTTGGAGTGCGTGTGGGTATCTAGAGAATACTTGTATAATGGTGGTGCAGTGAATGATTATGATCCATATCAAGAAATTTACCACAAGCAGGTGTAAGGTGTAGATTGAATGTCAATCAAGATTAGGAGGATTCAGAATGTGGGGGGTGATGGGTAAACATGGATTTGGTAGGTGGTACACGGATGAATTGATTTAATTTGGATAAGGTGGATGGAGTGTTGGATCTATTGTGGATGGACTAAGATGCGTGTACCTCTTTTGCCACATGTAGCTGTTGTTGTTTTTTTGCAATCTCATTGAGATGTAGACATCTCGATTAGGGAGCCATAAGAGTCCTTATGATAAAGTGTTGTTGTCAACGCATGGTTATTCTAAGATTTGGATATCATGGATGTCCCAACTTATGATGGTGTACATTAACAGTTGATGGTTTGGATTTTCTTTTTCCAAACTTGGGAGGCAAGCAATGGTAGGTGGATTTGGTGATTTGTTTGGGCCAAAATGTGTGCATATGTCTTTTTTGGTTGCTATTGAAGCTTTTTTGTGCACCATTGGACTTTATTTGATGGAAGTGCTTCCATTCTTGATTTTTTCCCCATAGTTTCTTTTACTAAAGCTTTGTTGTGCACTATTGGACTTTATTTGATGGAAGAGCTTCCCTTTTTGATTTTTTCCCCATAGTTTCTTTTTACTGATGGAGATTAGTAGGGATGTTTTTGTGCTGTATTTTATGGTATCCATCTGCATATTATTTGTTGAATTTTTTGAATTTATTTGTCCCTTTATTTTTTTTGGTGGATAGGATGATGTGTGAATCATGGTTGAAGGTATGAACTGTGGTAGCATTGATAGCAGCTTGATCATAAGGACTCTACAGTCTCCCAAATGTTGACTCTTTTTTTTTTGTGGAACAGCTACATGTATATTTAGAAGTAAGCATCTCATGGGTGGATGGAACAGTAGGTGGTATATGTATATGGTTTATTGGATGTTTGGATTCTTGATGGTTGATTTTGCGTGGTATTGCTTGAAATATGCTTTGGTTCATGTTCTTGATATGGATCAATTTGGTAGTATGGATTGTATGCAAAGGGGTTTGTTGTATTTTCATGGAGGGATGGGAAGTGGCTCAATATTGTATTGAATGTGATACAGTCTTTGTATGCCTTAAAAATGACCAATACTTTAGGAGGATTCGCCAGCTTGGAGCAACTAGCTGTAGGAGTATACAAAGTTGGAACATCCACTTGCATGTGATTGCAAATGCGTCAGCTTGGAGAAACCATTTGTAGGAGTATATGAAGCTAGAACATCCACCTGCAGGTGATTGCAAATGCTTGGTAAGTATAGAAATAATAGTTTCTATGTATATCAATATGGTAAGGTGAAGATAAAAGAAAAACAAATATAGCTTTCTTGAGGGACTGGGGTGTTAATGTATGTGTACCTGTACTCATCATAAAGAGAGAAGACGTAGTCGAAGCTCTTCTTTTTTCCTGATAATTGTGAAGGGATTATTCTTCATTCTTGAGTATCGATCAAAGGTAAATGGTGGGTCGATCCTAAGTCCGTGTATTGATTTAACTCTAGATATAGCTGTAAAAGTTAATCCTTGTCTTTCTTTTTTTCCTATATCGATTGTTGCTCTTTCGATTGTCATTCCTTGGGATTTATGTATTGTAATCGCCCATGCACTACAAAGTGGTAATTGCCTCTGAGCACCTAGTGATATGGGTGATATAGGAATAGTTTTTGGGGCATGGATGCTCCAAGGAGGGCCATTGTAAGTATCAAATTTTACTACCACATATAATGGTAAATCTAGTGGTTTGGAGCTTTCCATGTATACAATATCTACAACTTGTCCAAGAGAACCATTTACAAGGCCTACTTGAGTCCATAGGTTTGTAGTTAGCATGATGCGTTGGCCTTTACAGAGTAGGAGTTCATGGGGAAGCTTGTCAGCATCATTGTCGATCTTTGATGGTAGGGTTGTTTTTATTGCAATACTAAGTGCAATAGGAAGATGTAATAGCTGTATCATTCTTTTGTTGTGTGTTCCAACCAAGTCATTGGTCGGGAATAGGTGCATTGCTAGGTCGAAAGACTTGTTTTCTTTGTGTGATAACTCTTTGTTTGTGCGACGCATTAGTAGCTCCCAATCTTGTTCAGTCGGTTCTGCATTACGGATGTTTTGTAGAGTTCTTCGAAAGTCAATTTGAGCTTGTGTGTCTCCATGTTGTCGAAATATTTTTTCTAGTGTGATAACAATAGTGAATTGTTCCCAAAGGGCTTTTGCATCTGTGTGGGCAACATATATAGGTTTGTCCATTACAGGAGGTAGTTGTGCAAAGTCACCTACAAGAATGATAGATCTTCCACCAAAGCATAAGTGTTGTTGGTGGGGGAAAGCCTCGCGTAGCCTAGTATCGATTTTTAAGAATAATTTTGGGCCTAGAAAGCTTAGCTCATCAACCAGGAGGTATTTTATGTGTCTCATGCTATGTTGGAACATTGCAAGCGACTGACCCTTCAATGGATGCATTTCTTTGATTGGAATCTTCAAGGCAGAATGTATAGTTGAAGCATGTATGTTGAATGCTGCGATTCCTGTAGGAGCAACAACAAGGAGAGGGCTATGTTGTGGCACTAAATTGGAAAGGGAGTGTTTAATGCAATGAATAAGATAGGATTTTCCTGTTCCTGCTGTGCCTTGTATGATCATGTACAATGGTTTTTCTATGTCATAAGAATTGTAGTGGTCCATAACAAGTGTCAAAGCGAGTTGTTGTTTGGGAGAGAGTGGATATGGGAGGTTGCTAAACTCAAAGGATGTTGGGCTATCATGTTGGTCCACCTTGTTTGTGCATATGAAATGCTCTGCAGTTTCATGTAACGGTTGAGGTATTCTACAGGCATTCCAATTGTGGCAAGTGTCAAAGTCACGTCGTCCAAGCATATCGAGGGAATTAAAATTCCCGCTAGTACTAAGACCCAATTGCGATAAGAACTCCCATTCATTCAATTGAATTGTATTGCCTATATTGTTTTGATCTTCTGGCTCCTCTTCCTCTTCTTGACTTACTTGTTCATCGACTATACGGTCAACATGCCACACACAGTATTTGCGTAAATTCATCTCCTTCCAATTTGCAACAATTTTCTCTTTCTCGATACCAATGTCTGCTTCAATGTTGCGAAAGTGCTTGTAAAGAAGTAGTTCACTCCAGCAAAATGTTTCGAAATGTTCTGAATCCTCCTTTGGAATAGTAGTAAATCGAGGGAAGACACTGATAATTGCCTTATGTTTCCTTTCTTTCCACTTGTACTCTTTGCGACTTGATGAGAATGAGAATGTTCGTGCAGATTCAAGTAGTGTTACTTTATCCATTTCAAGAGGACGTTGTGTATATTTATGGATGTAGGTTAGCTCCAATGCATTTTCATTTCGGTTTGTTTGGATTCGGTTGAAAACTTTTCTACCAACATTAAGCACCATAAAATCACGATTACAAACAACAAGGGGCAACTTTTGTAACATATGGCACGTTTCTTGTGCACCTATATCACGATCAGCAATAATTTTGGACATGAATTTTTGGTATGCTGCAAGTGCCTTGTCTTGGGGTGCTTGCTTTTGACATATGCGTGTCAACATATCAAGGCAGCTCTCAGATTTTCTTTCTGCCTTTGCGGCATATTTTGCAATGTACTTTAGAACTAGTGTTTTTGAAAGCACGGCTGACAATCCATATTGGCCCTCCATATGGAAAGCATTGCTGGACTATGTATATTCAATCTATCATCATTACGTGCAGGGCAATAGGTTTTTTTCCCAGCTTCGTCACTGCATAATGAAGAGTTGGTACATTCAGGCCAGGGTGCACTATAGCGACATTCCATGTTGTTCCCTTTCTTGCGAAGGCAGGTTGATTCAGAACACTTGGTATGTCTTTGGACACGGTTAAGTAACTCTTCATAGTCAGTAAGTGTGTTTGTATCAAATATTTCGGGTGTTGTTAGTAAGCATGGATCGTCTTGCGAAGATCGATGGAATGTGTTGCTTCTATCTCCCAGATTTCGAGGATTCCAAGCACTGACATATCTATCAAAGAATGATTTTGCTATGTCTACATCTGTATGATTGCTCCAGTTAAGAGTGTCCATGTTTGGTGCACCCTCAATCCAAAGGAATCCATGTACATGTGCAGACCCTCGATGTTGCCACTCATATCTATACCAGTAGTTTGTTGCGCAATATAGTTTCTCTAAGACTTCTTCACGAAACGCTGTGAATCTTTGATGCAAGTATAAGGATGTGGTATGTGGGTTCATAACAATGTTATCTATGCGATCTTTATTGTTTAGTGATGTTTGGGTTGCCCCCTTTGTAAATAGTTGATGTAAATCAGGCCATTTGGTGTCTGCAGCACTTAAGGTGAAGAATAGTGTTGGGGAGCCTATTTGGTTGATCATGTTTGACAATTCACCACGAGACTTATTCCAATATGCTCGTGTCCCTCTAAGGGATGATCCGTAGTGCATCAGTTGTTCAGCTAGTTTAGTGTCAGGAAATGTTTGTATATGGAGGCGAAGGCTGTCTATGGTAGTTGGTATGCAGTCCTCAGCATTTTTCTTGACAAAAATGGAGGCAACACCTTGGCTTCGGTGACGCATCAATAGATTCAAGACAAAATATCTAAACCTTGGGTGCCTTCCAAATCTATTATCATGGAACCTCATTAGGTGCAACACATATTCATGCATTTCAATTTGTCTATAGCGAGGTTGTAAATGTAATGCATTGCCATTGGGAAACAAAGAAGGAAAAGCCATGTCTAGAAGTCCTTCAGTATTGTATTCATTAACTGGTGATGACTCAAGTGTTGGCCAATCTATAATGGTGTGATTGTGATCTCTAACTTGCAATGTTTCTTTTATGATTTCTAGTTCACGACGTTTATTTGGTAGCCTAGCCATGAAGGATGAGGAGCAAGTGAGTTCAGCGTCGGGTGAGTCTGCGTTAAATTTGGAAGCACTAATTGGAGCAACAATATTGTGATCGTCAGCATTAATGTTATGAAGCATAGTGGAAATGTTTGTATTTGTATCAGGGAGCTCCTGAAGGGATGCAAAATCCACCTCGACATCTTTGTAATATGGGTCATTTGTGATTTTATATTTCAGTGCAGCCCACACACGATGCCTACTTACATAGCAGTTATAATGGTCACCTCTTGTAT